>QYSG01016113.1:0-17042 GCA_003988875.1 Lachnum nothofagi
CGACACCGGCCTCAGCGACTTCGTCGACCAGAAGGTGCAGGATCTGTGGATGAGCATGATCCCCATGGGGCGGAACGGCGACGCGAAGGAGCTGAAGGGCGCTTATGTCTACTTGGTCTCGGATGCGAGCACGTACACTACGGGTGCTGATATCGTCATTGACGGCGGTTACACTTGCCGATAGATCACCAACTTCATATTCATATACTTGCGCAGGATGGATGAGCTAGATGGAAGGGCTCGAAAAGTTACGTGCCTAGTCAAGGACCGAGGTACTACGAAAATGAAAATACGTATCCCACACCCCACGTTTGAGTAATTTTTTTTAACACCAGCCTCTTTTCTTTCCCCCTTCATCATATTTACTTCTTCCTTGCCCCTCTCTCCCACTCCCACAATATCAAATTTTTCTTTCATCATGTCAGCTTAATCGCCACATGCTCAAGTGAGTGAGAGCTAAAAGATTCCAACGTCCCGCAGACACCCGTCTGCCTACCCCTCCTTCCGCACGACGTCCCGCAAGCCTATCCGTTATCGCAGGCCAGGGTCCTTAGTGGGGTTCCCTGCGCGCGCCTTACTCATGCAAGGCATGTCACTGCGGCTCCGGCCATCGTGACCGCGATTTTCTCCCATCACAGCTTCCTATTGATTTCTGCGCATGTTCTACCAAGGCAGCGAGGAGGCTTATAATTGCAGAAGAAGAAGAAGAAGATATTCTCGTGGGAAATTGAAGGCCGGTTTTTCTGTGTCACATGAACCTTCCCGATCCAGCCCCGCCTCTTTTGTTTTTGCTGCACTTCGCAGGACGGGGAAACATCGGATGGACGCGGATAAACATCCAACCAAATTCCAAAGCCACGAGTTGAGTTGACTTTCTTTGTACGATTGTTTGAAGGAACGAAGATGGTTTTTTGTAGATGGAATGATGTTGATATGGAAGTCGTAGGGAGGTCTAAAGTTTAATGCGTGGAAAGCTGCGTAGTTGGAACGTGGAAAGTTAGGGCATGTCTCAAGATGCCAGGCGCCTGTGAGCAATGGCTTGACAGAGATATTCATGTCCAGGCAGAAGTTCGGAAGCCTACTGAGCGCTCCTTGATTCATCAATATATTGTATACTCAACGGCGTTGCATATCACACAGTCTTGGCATGTGCGTCATGACACAGAGCATCATCAATTCATCGGTAAAGACTGCTTTTACCTTTCGCCCTTCTTCACAAATTTTGTTGTTTCTTCTGCTTAAAGTAATAGTGTAATGATGGTGTCTTTGAGTATAATGTGCCCTCTAAATCCAAACGAACCCTGCACGCGACAACTCGCATCAAATTCTTCTTCTTCGGCCGCATAGACCCCTTCGACGCCGCCTGGCGAGTGGAATACACATCCCACCCCCTCATCCGAGACCTCGAGTGCACTCCGCCTTCTACCAAGACCTCACCACCTCCCCTTCACCACTCACTCCAGGATCTCGCTCGACATGTTGCGGCATTCGCCGGTGTGCGCGGAGATATCTCAGCTGATGATGCTGCGTTTTCCGGGACAGTACGTCGAGGAATTCGATATGAATTGTTGATGGATTTGCTGAGTTTGGTAGGATAATTAGCTCTGCTGAGAAGATCGAGCAGACCTCGTGGCCGGGGATTGGGCCAGCGGGGTATAGGAGGTACAAGCAGGTCGTGTATATCACTTTAGCTGTTCCGTCTCTAGGGACTGGCTTAAATCCCTTTCTACAACATGGGACGAATCCTTTCCTGCCCTCGGACCTGGGGGCGTCTTGAGAAAGTGTTTGTGTTTGTATCGCTGTGGAGGTGGGTGGAGACGGACGGTTTAGTGAGACGAGGATGGAGATAGCACTTATGAAATATTTCTCAAGCTCTTACACGCAGCCCTAAAATCTTTCGAGGCAAAAGGGACTTCGGTTACACGCATCACGTGCAGTATCTCACATGCAACAGAGCTGCGGGCGAGGATGCGACAATTAAGACATTTGATGGATACTGTTACCAGCTCCTGACCCCATATTGGGTTCTTCAGATAGCCTCAGCTGATCAGATAGACCGGGTAGCGGAGAGGTACTTAGTCACGTGATAGTCATGCTCCCTTAGAAATGTTCGCATCCACATCTCAGCCCCCAAACCACCAACTAACATCGCAAAGAAGAGCCTATCATTTCTTCGAATAGATATTACCCAACGTCATATCACTGGTCACGCCACGGCAATTCCTACTCTGCCACGCCGAAGCCGCTCATTGGTGCCCAACATGAGGCGCGTCTCTAGTACCAACCGGCAGGCAGCTCCAACTTTGCGAGCTGAAAATATCTTCAGCAGGAGCTTTCTCCACCATTTCATCGAAAATGCATCACCAAATGAGATAGGGGCGGCAATATCATGGCCGAAGTCTTCGGTATCGTCACCGGCGTCCTGGGGCTCCTGCCTCTCTGTCGAGGTAAGTCCTCACCCATCACGCGATACACCGCCCCGACTAAAGACACCACGCAGACGGCCTGGGAATGATCAAGGATGTCTTCGACGCGCCCAAGATGCTGACCCAGCAAGTCGGCCGAATCGAACTGCAACGAGACGTACGTTCCCCACTCTCCTGCTCAAAGCATAGACTCACGTGACACGATACACAGAGATTCGACCAGTGGCGCGAGATCTGGCGCAGCGACGACGGCGAGAAAGACGTAAGGTTTGAGAGCTACGCGAAAGAGCATCCGGACTCGGCGCGTAGGGTGATGCGGCAGCTGGCGCTGCTGAGCCAGACGCTGTTCGACGCCCGGGCGCTCGAGGAGCACTATGGGATCAAGCCGGACCGGTCAAGTCGAGTAAGATCCATCAAAAAGACATTTTGGAGAAGGTCGGCTGATGTTTCACTTGCCAGGACGCGAGAGATCTCTCCCAGTTCAAGCTGAATAGCGGCCAAGACCTCACCCTCGAAACCCAGAACTCCTTCATGGAGCGCTGCCGCGTCAACATGTCCTTCATCAAAAAATGCCGCTTCGTCTTCCGCAAGAAAGAAGCCCTCTGGGAAAAGCTGATTTCGCATCTCCGCGAATATAACGAGAACCTCGTCAGCTACGGTCCGAAATTCGACCTCGCGAAGATGCTGAAATCCGAGTTCGAGATCCTGCGGAAAATGAGGCTCGAAGACTTGAAGCGGCTGGCGGATGCGTCGGCGTACGAGGCGAAACACTCGCCGCCAAAAAATGATAGCGTAAAGAGGTATCAAGATTTGTCGCTGGCAGCGCAGTTCACTGCCGTGGTCAAGTACGAGAGGCCACATGCGGCGTTCAAGTTCTCGATGCGGGATTTCAGGCTCGATCCTGCGTACATGCTCAGCTCCTCGGACTCTTCGACGATGGCGCTGCTGTTTGATTATCCGGTCAGGAAGGAGCATCGGGTTGTGCTGATTGAGTGGGTCGATGATATTGATAGAGATCAGGAGAGGGATACGAGGATCAAGACGCTGATGCTTGCGACGCCTAAGCCGGGCCAGCTTCTGCTTCCGACTTGCTATGGGATGGTTGAGGACCCTTTTACTAGGAGATTTGGGCTTGTTCTTGCGCCGCCTGCGCATATTCGGTCGAATTTGCCGCCGATTCTACCCGCTGGAGCGATATCACAGAAGAGAATGCCCGTGTCGTTGAAAGAGTTGTTGGATAAGAAGCATCCTTCTAGTATCCACACTCTGGACCTTGGTATCAGATTTAAACTTGCGAAGAAATTGGTTGATGCTGTGCATATGATGCACTGCGTTGGATGGGTTCACAAGTAAGTCACATCAGCACCAGGCTTCAATGTTCCATACCCTACGAGCAAATGAACAATTTCCACGACATGTTTCCATTCAAAGTCGACTCAAAGTAAGAGCTAATCAAACCTAGAAACATCCGCGCAAACTCCATCCTCTTCTTCCCCGCGCGCAACAAGCCCTCCTCCGGGCCCCCCGGCCCCGCCTCCGGCTTCCCGCAACCGCTCGGCTACACCGAGCCGCTCTTCGTCGGGCTCTTCAACGCGCGGGCCGACGACGTCCACCTCGACCCGGGCAACGCCTACTACCCATCCGACCTCGTGCAATACGACCCCCGACTCCCCGCCATCTCCAAACGCCCCAAAGACATCAACCTCGACTACTACCAGCACCCAGACAAGAGATGGGATCCGGCGCTGAGGTACAGCAGGGCGCATGATATATATAGTTTGGGTTGTGTGTTGTTGGAGCTTGGGCTGTGGAAACCCCTGGATCGCCTGGTGGAGGTGGCGGATGAGGAGTTTGAGAGGACGAAGAAGAATTTTCAGGGGCTGACTATGAAACTTGATGGGTGAGTTGCACTAAAGTGAAAGAAAGACGTTTTGCTGATGCGCTGATAGTTTGACGGGATCGATATACGGCAATGTTGTCCGGAAATGCCTTGCGATCAGCACTCGTGAGCGGAATGAGTTTGAGGTCAGAGAGCTGTCGAATTTTCTTTCTGAAATCGGAGTTTCCCTGGACAGATGCTACGCCTAAGATGAAATTAGTAGGAATGGAAGGAGCCATGAACAGCTCGAGGTCGTCGCTTCCTATGCCAGCGGTCTAGTCGAAGGAGCCGCAGCTACCATATTGATGCATCGAAAGCGAGGACTATCGAAGGAGACCAGAAAGATCGAAGAGCTCTCAAAGGTGAAGAATGCATGAGTCTAACAGACCATCGAAAATCAAATCGAGCAGGAAATGGCAAGGGAAATATGTTGAGGTGAAAGTGGGACGTGGCGTTGGAGCCTGACTGGGGAAGTCCTGTGGAGGACCACAAATTGAGAGGAAACCACTATCAGTGAAGAGCCAGAATGGAAAGAGCGAAGTTCGGATCAAACGAGATTCTCATGTTCTTACCAGGTAACCGGATTTAAGGGGCGAGATGTGAACTAGCAGCGGGACGTCGCGCTCGGTACCGATTTCTCAACCATACGCTCTAAATTGAAACAGCGCACTAGCACGCCAATATTTCAGTCCATATGCACACAACCCAAATATAATATTAACATATTATCACTTCGAGCTCATCGATATTTTCTTTGATATTGCCAGAACTCCAACTCTCAATTCCATAATCCAATCTCAAACCACACAACATCCAAAAACCCAGCCACGAACGCCAAAATGCTCATCCCCTTCCCACCCCACAACGCCAAGCTCGTCGTGCTACCCACACACCACAAATCCCACCCCACGGCCCTACAGCAAGCTCGCCTCGCCACACGAAGGTCCATCACTACCATCACCAACACCAACACCACCACGCCCTCACCCAACATCTTCGTAAATTCCACGATCTCTGCCCTCCAGAACATCACCAACAGCACACTTCCGCTTCCCACAGCCGATCTGTCCAAAGACAACAGCGAAACGCAGAAGTGGAATGTCAGAATGCTGCTTGGGTGGGCGTTCTGGGCCGTTGTGCTTTTTGTTTTGGTTGTGGTTTGTCGGCACTTTAGGCTTGTTTGTTGTGGGCGGAGGAGGGGGAGGGAGGGGGAAGAGGTGGTTGAGGTTAGGGAGATCGATGGTGCTGTTGTTTGAAAGGGAAAATTGTAGGATATAGCCATAAGCAATTGACTTTGGGAACTGATTACCCATTCTTTACACAGAAGCTTCATTCCAATATTTACAGAGGAAGAGTTTCCGACTACGGAACTACACCCCGTCGTGGGAGGTCTTCACTGTCCATATGCTGCTTTCGTGTCCGCAATGAGCGTCTTGATCGCAGCTGAAGACTCGGTCCCACGGTAATCACTCCAATCGTGGTTCAGCAGGCCTACAAGTTCGTCAGCACACATCTCACATCTCCTCTCCATCCCCACTCATCACGACCCAAAACAGAAAACTCACCGTAACTCTCATCATAATCCAGCGTGCCCTCCCTGATATAATAACTCCCCGCCAACACCCACAACATCCACCCAAACCCCCTATCAACCATAAACCCCTTCAAACACGTCGCATAATCACCCTCATACGCCGCAGCACTATCCTCCTCGCTATGCCCCCACTCACTAACCACCAACGGCCCGCGATTCGTCCCACTCCCACTCTTCGTCGTCGCATCAGCACCAAAAGAATTAAGAATCCCCTTATAAACCGTACAACTGCCCGAGATCGATTCATCGTACTCGTGCATCTCGTAGACGAGTTTGTCGTCCCAGGCGTAGTCGGTAGAGAGGAAGGAGAAGGAGGGGTCGAGCACTGTGGAGCCGCCGACCAAAGGCTCGATGTTGAAGTCTGAGTCGAGGCCCGAGAGGAAGATCAGGATGTCGGGGTTGGCGGCGTGCACGGTGTCGGCGGCGGATATCATGTTGGTTTTCCAGGTGCTCCAGGTGTAGACCTGTCCTGCACCGGTGGTGGGCAGGCGCAGCTCGTTGCGTAGGCCGATGGAGGAGAAGGTGGGCCAGTTGGCTTTGCCCTGCTTAGAGATTAGGGGGGTGGGAGGGAGAAAGGGGGAGGGGGAGGTACGTGGGTAGCCATGTACTCGAGCCCGCGGATCCACTTCGTGGTGTTGAAAAACGTGTCCCCGAACCAGGAATTGCCGTCGCTGAGGCTGCAGCACCACATCGCCTTCGAGACGTGGTTGTCGTAGTGCAGGTATATGTTCTGTGCAGCTAGCTCGGCTGCTACTGCATCAATAATCTATCACCCTTGTCAGACTAATCTTCTAAATTTCGAAATATAACGAGGGGAGAAGTTACCTGTAGCCGCGTACTACTAGCATTAAACTGCGGATTCTTCGCCAATATCTCCCCCAGCACAACCGTCGCGTTCCCCTCCCCCAGCGCCCGCGTCAACGTATCCTGCAACCCCACATCCCCGCCATTATCCAAGATATCGTCCACCATCTCCGTCGCGAACGTCAATCTCACCGCATTGAACCCCGTGTCCGCGATCTTGGAAACGATGGAGGAGATGGATTGGTATTGCAGGCCCTCCGGGAGCATCGTGTCTGCAGCTCCAGGCCAATTGATGCCGATGAATGGCACATGGTTGCCATTTACATCCACGATCCAGCGATCGTCTCGCGACAGGGGGAGCGGGAGGGAAGCGAGGGCCAGCGTGAGGAGGAAAGCCGCTTGAAGAAGTTTCTGTAGCTGCACCATCATGACTTCCAAACAATTACAGAAACTAAAAACGAAAGACGACGCCTGGAAACTTGATAAGGAGAGCATAGTGATGATTTTATGCTCTTGTAAAATTACCAATGTGCAGGTCATGTGGCGAGGTACCGTAGGATCGGCTTGCTGGATCGGTGCCCCGGTACCGACCTGTCGATCGTGTTTGTCGGGCAAGGATGTCACATTCCTATTCCGGGCACGCCGCCTTGCGGGGAACTCTTAATTCTTGACATGAATGATGTCGAACTTCTGGAATGGGAACAACTGGACTTTATATGAGTTGTGGTAACACATGCGCGTACGTATTGTAGCCAATCATGCGATGGCCCGCTGCACGCTGCTCAGTCTGAGGATAGCAGGAAGTTCCGCACTGTGCGAGAATTTTGGTCAAACAGATAGAAAACAGCTTGGATTAATCAATGCAATGGGCTCGGGAGAAGAATTCTTGAATATAGTGTTGCGGTTAGAACGCCAATAATTTCAAAGAAGCTAAGGGGACGATATCAGAAGCAGCATTAGCTAGCATTGTCTTGCGCAGAGGCATGATTGATGGACAGAGAAGATTTCTATTTTTGAGCAGGGAACTTTTTAAGTTCACAACAGTAAGAAAAAAAGTCAGGTTATCTTGCATCCCAAAAAATAGTGCTTGTAGAAACATCTCGAAACAGATTGGGAGATTACACGTGATATTCACGTGCCCTACTTGCTCTCAAGTCTTTTAAGGCTTGTAAGAACGGCAGAGACCTTGGAAAGTGTATGAAAGATTGAAAGCAAAGAAAATCAAATTTACTTCTTCGAGTCCATTCGACTTCAACAAGTCGTCCCACTTGGGAAATTTATTTCTCCGTGGCCGCTGCCAAATTCGACGTCGTGGCTTCCCAACTTTGACGCATCGTCAATTATGAAACGCCTCGTCTTTGTACCTCCAGGGAGAAAGACATGTATATGTCTACTCATAAGCTCCCTCTTCACCAAAAATCGACGCGCAGGCTTCTCCGGCTTCTCCGCTATCGCGGTATATAAACATGGCCAAGAGCCCCAAGAGATGTCTCGGCGGCTCAGCCTCGAAGCCAAGGTCTTGGTACTCTTTTTTTTTTAGACGTCAGCTCTGTACCAATAGCAAGCGTTTCTCTTATCAGTTCCGCATGGAGCTCAAAATTGGTTTTGATGAATTGTATTGAATTTTGGTTGAAGGTGATGCTGTCTGAGGTTGCTTTTCTAGCAAGCGCAGGAACGCGCTTTTTCGGCACTTCCGAGGGCACTTGCCCAATTGACCGGCTGGCAAAACGAACGTGATTTCCTGTCAGTAATTTCCATATTACGGCAGGAACATCTTTCTGCATTACTTCATACGTTTTTGATGACTTTATGTCTGAAACCTCAAACAAGTCAAATTTCAGTTCCCCGGACAGCGGATTTCGCATTGACAAAATTTGCTGATGACTCCTTGCTCATATCTTCTATCTTTCTTCTTTTCAGACCTTGTTTCGACGTCGTCAAGCTGAGTCTGGGGAAATCTGTAAATCATTGATGCGTCACAGCAATGCCCAGAGTCGAAGGCTTGTGAGTGGGGAACCGAGAGCACGGTACGCAGCTCCAGACATTCGCCAATCGATGAACTAACATGTTCCAAGGAGAACTTGGGAGATACTGAACTGCAAAAATACGGCAGTACCACATGCTTATCAATGACATACGGACTGCTAAGAAAATACTTATTTGCTAGAGTTTCGTCCGATGGTTTCCAATATCTATTCACATTTCATCAATTCCTCCACGCCTTCCAAAAATTTCCCATAATTTGAGCTCTCATCATGCCCTTCAAGCTTTCCTACCTCTGGGAAACTCTAGAGGTTAATCCCATCAACCGGAAATCACGCTCAATACCGGTTCTCAACCCCATCAATAAATATGGCCGCACCTTTTTCTACTCGTGGTTAGGATTTCTAATTGCATTCCTGTCTTGGTGAGTCTGGGTTCCTTTGGCCCGGATGTAATGAGACTAATACGCTACAGGTATGCTTTCCCGCCATTATTGACCGTAACAATACGAAAGGATCTCAAAATGAGTCAACCTGATGTCTCCAATTCCAACATCGCTGCGTTGACTGGCACTCTCGTTGTTCGCGCTATCTCCGGGCCCCTCTGTGATCGGTTCGGTCCGCGATATGTTTTCATCGGCTGTCTCCTTGCTGGAGCCATCCCAACCGCGATGGCTGGCCTGGTCACAACACCGCACGGCCTGATTGCTCTTCGATTTTTCATCGGTATCCTAGGTGGCACCTTCGTTCCATGTCAAGTCTGGTGCACAGGGTTCTTTGATAAGAATATCGTCGGGACTGCCAATGCTCTAGCTGGCGGGTGGGGTAATGCAGGCGGCGGTATTACGGTTAGTGTCTTACTTACGATGAAGGTTAGCGAATATTGACAGCCTGAGCAGTATTTCGTGATGCCTGCTATCTTTGATTCTCTAGTGCAAAGTCAAGGGCTCACCCCTCATGTCGCCTGGCGGGTCGCTTTCATAGTCCCGTTCATCATCATCACCTCAATCGCGATGGCTCTTCTGTTCACGGCTGAGGATACCCCAACTGGGAAATGGGCCGATCGTCATAAAGTCATCGACGCCATCCCTGTCAACTCCTCATTCGCAAACTCTATCCGGAACGGAAAAGAGGACGAAGCAGCTACCGGCGACGGTTTCCCAGTCGAGAAGAAGGATAGTGATATTGAGGCTCGCAAAGACCAGACGGTAGACATTCAAGCGGAGGCCTCCGCCGAAGTGGTCATTGCGCCGAGACTCAAGGAATCTATGAAGGTAGTTTTCTCTCTTCAGACATGGGCTCTCGCGGCACCATATGCATGCTCTTTCGGTAAGTGTCGTCACTTCAGTTTTGCAGTCGCCTAACAATATTTCCTAGGCGGCGAACTGGCAATCAACTCCATCCTCGGCTCCTACTACAACAAAAACTTCCCCGCGCTCGGCCAAACCGGCTCCGGGCGCTGGGCCGCCATGTTCGGGCTGCTCAACGTCGTCTTTCGACCCATGAGCGGCGTCATCGGCGACCTCATCTACGGCGCCACAAACTCTGTATGGGCGAAGAAGATGTGGCTGAACTTTTGCGTGTTCTCCATGGGCGTCTTCATGCTCGCGATCGGTCTAACGAACTCACGCAACGAAGCCACGATGTTTGGACTTGTCGCTGGGCTTGCTGTATTCATGGACGCGTCTAATGGCGCCAATTTTGCGGTCGTGCCGCACGTGCATCCATTTTCGAATGGGATCTTGTCGGGGATTGTTGGGGCGACGGGAAATCTTGGCGGGATTATCTTCGCCATAATCTTCAGGTATAATCACACGGACTATGCCAGAGTCATCTGGATCATTGGAGCTATTTCTGTTGGGATCATCGTTGCGTTTTCATGGGTTCGACCGATACCAAAGAGTCAGATTGGTGGCAATTAGATCAAGATCATATATTGGTTTTGGAAATAAGAGAGGGAGATCAATGAGTGGTAGAGATAAAGTCTATTCTTCAACAATTGTGTATGTCTATGAGGTTAATATCAAAAGACAGCTGCACCTTTTGCTGAGGTCTTTACTACACTGCTGACAGTAGCTAAAAATATAACTGCTCAGTCACCTCCGGGGAATTTATGAACGCACACCTCTCCTGCAACTTCTGCTCTTCAACTTCAGGCGTAGATGTTGGGCCGTCCAAGGCAGAGAGTCCCTCATGCGGGCCACCCACAACGAAAACATATGGCTCGCTTTCGTCACCTAGATACGCCTTCTCCCAGCCAACGAACGTATCATGGCCCTCTAGGCTCGGCTTCCCCGTGCTCGCAAAGGTAGACCAGGACCTCGAGCCACGATGCTTAAGCGCGTAGTCGGCGGGCGTCGGGTCGAAGGGGTATCCGTTGACGTCGTAGACGGAGATGTTGCCAAAGGTGTAGGCGAACTCGGCGGTGTGCGGGATGCCGATGCCGTAGAGGCCCCTCACGTATGCGAGCGCTGGATCGACAACCGTCTGGTTCCACTCATAGAGGAAGACGTCGCTACCGGCAGCTGCGTACGTGCTTGCGATAGAAATGGGCTGGCACACCATGATGAAGTCGCGGGAGATACGGGCCGTACGGTAAAACTCGCTCGACTTGTTGGCTGAGGGGTTGGGTGAGAAATCAGTCAAGGGGTATAGTGCCAGCAACTTGTCGATATTTTCGTCGCTCATGCCTGGGTAGCCGGCGCGGACAGAGTTGTACGTGTCCTGGGCTGTGGTAATCGACGGGTCGGTGTAGAGAGTGAGGTCGTCCTGCGTCCACCCGATCATGGTCGTCACGTTGGCGAAGCGGCCCTCGCGGAGCAGCTCAGATGGAGCAGCGGGCCAGAAAACCCCATCGACAGCGGGCAGCCATTGGTCGCCAAGATCTCCGCGGACCGTCGCCAGTTCTGCGTTGAGCAGTGTCTGCATATCGAGTGATCGCAGGCACGCCACCATCTCAGGGCTATCGAAGCTTGTCGCATTGCACCCGACGTAGTCTACAACGGCTTGCGCAGCGTCACGGGCAATGCTGCTGGTGAAACCGTAGCCGAGGGCCTGGCTCTCGACCCCCGTAAGCCAGTATTTGAGACGTTACTGCCAGGCCTATTTTTTCATCATTAGCATATGCGACATAGTACAGTACGCGGGGCCTTGTTGAAAGATTGAGTAAAAGCTAGAATTACCCCCTGAGGACTGTCCGTAGATCGTAATATTTTCGGGGTCACCACCGAAAGCCTCAATATTGTCCCGAACCCTACGCAGACATCAGTGTTCGGAACCATGACAAGTAGCAATAGCACCACTGGAACGGCTACGAACCACTCAATGCCTAATCTTTGGTCTCTCAGCCCAGCGTTCTCAGACTTTTCCTCTTTCAGAGTTTTAGATTGCGTGAATCCGAAGACTGCCAGCATCCGGCGTTAGCCATGAGACCTCTCAACTACAGAAAGTGCTCACTCACCGCCAAGCCGGTAGTTGATGGCAACGTGAATGACGGGAAGTCCATTCTGGATCGATTCCAGGATCAATCCATCCGGTCTCGTAGTGGGCTCGCCATTCGTGCCAACCCAAAAACTTCCCCCATAAATCCAAAGCATCACGGGCAAACGGCTGTCTGCGCTGCACCCTTTCGGCCGGCCAATGTTGAGATTGAGGCAGTCCTCTGAAATGTCGGTGACATTTGCGAGTGCCAGTGGACCGAGCACTTTGCCGGTCTGCTGCGGACACGAGTGCCCGAGTGAGTGGGCATTGATGGTAGACCCGGGTTCGGGGATGTATGGCCGTGGTGGTTTGAAGCGGTTCTCGCCGCTTGTGTCTTAGCCGAACGGAATGTTGAGGAAGAATGTTGCTGATCAAGCACAGAAACACTGCATTCGGCGCCGTGGAGCAGCAGTGCCAATTGCAGTAGCGAAGACACTTTCATAATGGCTGGCGTTGAGATGGGATAACCTCCTGCCCCAGAAATGGAGGTAGTTGATAGCTCTTATAAAGATTCTTCCGGGCCAATAGATGAAGATTCCCATTTGAGATTATCGATATTATTGCTGCATGCATTTGTGGGGAAATGGACATTGCCAAGACATGAAAATAAGCAGTAGAAGCGAAAGAGGTAGGACGTTGCCGACTTCTCGGGACAGTGACTTAAGACGCTATTTTTACAGGGATTGGACACGGCCGGCTGGAGTCCTTCGTAACTCAGCACCAGTACAAGCTTTGTATGGCCACAATGTGGCACAGCTTTGATACGAAAATCCGTATTGTAGTATCTGCTGTGCTGTGCGAACCGCCATACTAAGCCAGGTACCCCCGAAGCACGCTAGAGCCCCACGACAGAACTTATCAATCACCTATGTCCTCAAGTATCTGGATCCTAGTTCGCTAAATAATCAAATAATACTCTTTATAAGTGTGACTGCCTTGAGTGACATTGTTAGAGTCGATTTATCATAGCCAAATTAAGATGAGTAAGTGCCCAAAAGAATACACCGATTGATTTTACAAAACGACAATTAACTTCTTGTGATAGAACGCGTGACGGGACTAATGGGAGAGGGTGACGGAGAGGTTGTAGGAGATAGGGCATGGTTTAGTATTTTTGTCCTGGAGAATTGGAATCTCACCACTTCCATAGCTGTGGAAGAGGTTTGAGCGCTGTATGAGCCTTGGGCTAGAGCTTTGAGATGATCGGGAGTCAGTATTGTCACTTCGTGGGTTTGTGTTCGGATGAGGCTGCAGCAATTTGATTGGCCTGAATGATGCAGGGATTGGCGAAGCGAGGGGAAAAGGGGGTCGCTGGACTCGAGACTTTCGCATTCTTGGAGGACACTCTGGCTTTTTCACACTGGATATGCACTCCTAATTTTGCCGTGAGTCTTGTACACTGAGTTATCTCGCAAAGACAAGACTCGGTCATCTGAAAGCGTAATATTATGGAATGAATTCTGGACTGAGTAGCGCGGGCCGGGCCTAGCGCCCACGTCTCTTCACTATTATGACATTTCTCCCTCACCCACAAATTTTTTTCTAGTCAAATCAACTTTCTCTCAAAATCTCTTCAAACGATCCAAAATAGATATAAAACCAGCCATCCAAGATTACCAGCACCATGGATCCAACTCTCAACCCAACTCTCAACCCAACCGGTCCCTTCGAGCCCGAAATGCCAAGGGTTCTCGACTACCAAGACAAGCTCAGCACATGCACCCTCCGTGAACTCACCAGCAAAGGGCTCAGAATCTCTGTCTACAAAGAAGCCAACACCGGAGACGCAGCGTACAAATACCAGTACTGCCTGAGAAAGCGCCACTGGGGATTCCAAACCGCGGCCAAGCAATATACGACCTTGACGGAGATGGAGCTTGACAATGAAGTGATGGACTTGGCTTTTGAGAATGAATCACTGAAAATTTCTCGGCAACACCTTGAGCTCGTGGGATCTGTGCTGTTTGTAGTACTGGTGTTAGCACTGGTACTTTGGGTCTCTGTGGCCGTACCACGAAGGCTTCAGAAGCAGGCTTGGGCGTTGGGATCAGCCCTCGTGGCATTCTTGAGTCTTTTCTGGATGGTTTACATTGAATTTATCTGAGAAGAATATTGGTCCAACAGGAAAAGGGCGAGGGAAGCTCTGGAAAGTAGAAGGAGGGAGAAGAGAGTTCGCGACATAGCTCCGACCTGTGTACTGCTGTAGATTGTGCCACGTCCGAGAAATACAGAATTTAACATTGATTGAAAACTCTACTCGGTTGCCTTTTGAATTGTGTTGAATATAGCCCGGATTGGGCCCAGATGCCCGTGATATCAAGATCGATACACCTCTTGTCTCCCTCCGCTTGATACCTCGACTCCCACCTTTTTTCTTTCTTTTTTCTTTCTAAAAAAAATGGGGTATAACTCATCCATGTAGAACAAGCTTAAAATTTTGTTCCACTTTTATTATTTCTCAAAATTATGCGTTAGTAAGCCCTAGAGAGACCGGCGGCGGCGCCAACTATTTCTCCGTGGTCCCAAACACTTAGCAGGCCGTTATTTGGCGTGTCTTGTTTACGTACCACGATACACTTGGCAGACCGGTTCTATACGAACACAAAATCTCACTGGTCTAATAGACTGTTCTGCTCCGCAGCTTTGACACTATCTTTATTTATGTCAAGGTTTTCCGAGACAGCCGGCTAATATGAAGTCCTCCCCATAAAGGCTTTAATTCAACGTCACCCCACGGACAACGCAAACATGGAGTATGAGATCCAGACTGTCGTCGAATCTGACGTTAATTCCATGGCCGCTTTCCAAGAGCTCGCTACAAGAAACATCCCTTACTGGTCCAACTGGAGGGGAACGACATCATTTGAGGACATGCGCACCATGAACAGGCATGTATTCAAGCCACGATTCTCTACCCCAAATTTCGGCGGGTTTAAGATTGTCGGAAAAAGAACGGAGTTAGTTCTCATCTGGTAGACACAATTATGATGCAGCGGAATACTGATTGCTGTGCGCAGGAGGATGGCCGCGTGGGCTGGACTGGTGTATCCAGCAACGTTGACTCCGGAGCAGTGGGCAGAGATTCTGAGGCTTTATCTGCACCCACCCGAGTTCGAGGGGTGGAATCATGCCGTTGATACCGTGTTTCCTAATCATGTCAAGCCGCTGACGGAGATGAACGGGTATGATCCGACCAAATATTTTCGTAGGTCACTTTCTTAATAGCAATCAATTTGTAAAAGCTTTGGGCATTGCTCTACGTACACCTCAGCAAGAGCGCTGCCTAAAATCCATGCATTAGGATCTGGGGAGGCCAAGTTAGTGTTCCACACTCAGTGGAACATTGTTTAGTACTTTTTTATATGCGGCTGCATACCAGATGGGATCCGGGAAATTCAAGAGCTGTGGAAATTAGAAATGAGGTGTACGCAGAGTAATTCTGCGAGCTCTTATTTATTCCCTCACAGATCAGCCATAGTGACAGGAGATATAGATCGCATGACGACCGTGGTGCATCCCGATCACCGG
This sequence comes from Lachnum nothofagi, assembly GCA_003988875.1. Classification (NCBI taxonomy): domain Eukaryota; kingdom Fungi; phylum Ascomycota; class Leotiomycetes; order Helotiales; family Lachnaceae; genus Lachnum; species Lachnum nothofagi. Next base: position 15,694 of record QYSG01016113.1, read on the forward strand.
CGGAAAGGCCTTGGGAGATGGCTTTCACATGCAATCAATGAAGTGGTTGCCTAATTGTCGGCCCCCGCTTACGTCATCCGCCAGTTTCGCATTCGCTCACTATCGGCGGAAGCGATCGGTACATGTAAGCGATCGGTATAGTCGTTTTTTGTATGGGAAAACATACCAAAATCTGGACAGCTTGAATCTGCACCACATTTTGGCTATGCAGCCAAAATAGCATGCTAATAACCTCTTTATAGCTTCTGGCCACAACGCCACAACACTGCACTTTTTGAAAAAGTAATGCATCAATACTCCTGGCTGCAAGCTATTTAATAGTATTTTTCTTAATTTTTTAGCTATTTAATTGGATATGCTATTTAAAGTGCCCCTATCGCTTGCATGTACCGATCGCTTCCGCCGACAGTGAGCGAATGCGAAACTGGCGGATGACGTAAGCGGGGGCCGACAATTAGGCTAGTACCGATATCTACGTCAGAGCTGTACCTGATGCAACATCTATGTTTCAGAAAGAAGGGTACAAGATTCTTGCATCTCAAGATATGGACTTTTCAAAGTATAGAGGTCACGGTGTGATGCGATTTAGTGGTCTCAAGAGGGCAGCTCGAGGAAAGAACTAGACTTAGGAAAAGTTGATGAGGGAAGATTGAAGTAGGTAAGCTAAGACTGAAAAGAGGAGCTTGACGATAGGTATGAGGCAACATCGACATGGCATGTTTTTTCACCGTCACATTTGTTGTTAATCGAGGATGAGGTGAGACCATTGAACTTCATTTCAAAGGACCTGCCAACGTGATAATTTAATTACCAGTCCTCAATTTCCCAACCCTTGTGACACGTTTTGATTGCAGCTTATGTCCAATCAACCATATCACGCCCAAGACTCAATAACTCCCCCAAACTCTTGATTTTGCACGCTCTGAATATGGGCCGAGAATGCTGGATCATCACGACTAGCAATTCCATTGAAACGTAAGCCCATTCTATCTGCCAGACAACTCTAGAGATCATTCACAACCTTGACGCGCTTTGTACGTCTCTCCATCTCAGAAACAGGAACAAAGTGCGTTCTATTATGAGATATGTTGACAGTGGGAAACTTCAGGTTTCTCTCCGCCGCATGAGATTTCGCATTTCTGCCCTTCTCACGATCAAGCTTGGCGACACTTCGGAGACCCGGAAATTTGCCATTGATGCCGCTGGGTTCTTCATACATCTTGAAAAATGGAAGTCCCTGCTCGGCGTACTCAGCTGCTGTGATTGGTGTTGGCGGCGGGTCGATGCCAGTGAACGATTTGAACGCGGAAGCATTGATGAGAGAGATGTTGACGATTTTAGCGTTTTCC
>QYSG01016124.1:0-11748 GCA_003988875.1 Lachnum nothofagi
AATTAATTTTATAATTAATTATATATAATTAAAATATATTATATCAAAAGCAATTTAAAATAAGTTTAATTAAATATTAAAAAAACTTAAGAATATTAAAAAAAGTATTTGCTTAATATTGCCTAAAATAGCCTATAAGCTTAGTGTTTTAATGGCCTTTAGCTTTTATAAAAACTATAAAAACTAAAAATAAAAGATACTATATTAAAACATAATATAATATATTTGGAAAAATTTTTTATTATATTTTTTTGCTATAATTTTTAGAATATAAAATCTAAATACTGCAAAGAACAACTATAGAAAAATAATTAAATAATAGATTTTATTAAATAAAATAATTTATTTATTAAAGAAATATATAAACAAAAAAATAAACCTTATAAAATTTAAAAGAAAATAGTTTAAACTATTGTTAAAATTAAGTATTATTAGTGGCCCTAAGTTTTTATAGAAAATTAAAACAAAAAAAAAATATTCTAAATTTAAAACAAATAAGCCAAATTATCTAAAATTAAAAAAAAACAAAGATAATTAAGAAACCAATAAAGAATCATTTGGCATAAAAAACGAATATATTTAAAAAAAAAAAATTATATAAAATTAATAAATTAATATATAATTTGCTTATATTTAAAATCAAAACCTATATTGGCCAATTATTAAACTAAATAAAAAAAAAAAATAACTAATATATTAGATTTGATTCCCGAATTTTAACTTTTGATAATAGTATACTTCCTTTCTAGTGCCCTTAGTAATCATATATATTAAAAAGCCTAAAATAACAAAAATAATCTTTATACTAAATTAAGAAAATCTCCGCTATTTTTTTAAATTTAATAGAATATATAAACTTATCTAAGCTTTCCGCAATCTTTACTATACTATTATTGGCCTATACAAAAGTATATAATTAACAATTTATAATATTATTAATCGCTAAATATATTATAGTTAAATTAATAATACAATTTAATATAACATAATCTTATAGTTAATAAATAAAAAAATAAAAATCTTTGGAAAAATAAAGCATATATATTGCTGCTATAATGCTAGGCCTTGGTACAAAAAAATTCGCCATTGGGGTAAACGCCAAAAAATATTAAAAGGCCATATTTTAAAAAAACAAATACAATAATAGATTAGGTTTATAAAAGGGTTATTACTGCCAAATAGCTATAATGCCTATCTGCCTAATAGCAGCTTCCCTGGTAATCTTCAGACCTCTGGCTTTAGACCTAATAAATCCTCCTTAATAAATCATATACATTTTAAATAGTAAAAAATAGATTTAAGGTTTGTTTTTATACTAAAATTTATAAAATTTATAAAGAGTTTATATAGTAATATATCCAATATCCTTAGTAATTAAAATAAAACTTCAAGTTATATATTAGCTTATTATATATTTTATAATATTATAAAAATAATAATATTATATAAATTACCAGAATTTTTAAAAATACTTTAATTAACAACTATAGTTTTTAATATTTTAATTAAATTTCAACTATAACATTTAAAACAAAAATAATTGCAACAATAAAAAAAAAACATTCAAATTCAAATATATTTTCGATAAGATTTATTTAAATAATAAAAATAATTAATAATAAAATAAATTAAAAATAAAAATTAAATTAAGTTATAGCTAAAATACTGCAAAAAACACCATTTTTTAAGTTTAAATATTACTCAAATATAGCATATAACTTTAATATAAACTTTTAGCAATATTCTAATTATATAATTATTTCTTTTTTTCTTTTTCTAAGCTTTTAGGCAGCGGTTTCCATTGAACTTTTTTCTTTATTTCCCTTTCCGTATAAATCTTAATAATAAGCTGTTTATCTTTTTTTTCTTTGAATTCTTAGTAAAACTCCAATTAAAAATATATTTAAGCCTACTTTCTTGGCCTTTTATACAACTTAATAGCCTTTTTAAAAAAAAAATTTAACAATATTAATAATTTAGAAAATAAAAAAATAAATATTATAACTTTAACTAACAAAATCAATCATTTTAAAAAAAATTTAAATAATAATTTTAATAGTAATTAAACAAGAGATTTAGCTAAAAACTTTAAAAACAAAAGATTTAAATTAAATTTAATTAAAAGTATTATTGCTATAGGCATTATTAGCTTTTAATACCCAAATTTTAGGTCCCTATTAGATCTAGGCTTTTTTGCTTTAAAAACAAATATTACAAAAAAAATACATATAAATAATTTAATAACCTTTTGTTTTTATTTCTAATGCCCCCATTAAGCTTACTTTTAGAAAACCTTTTTATTAAATATTTGTACTTTTTCATTATTAATTTTAATATTATTTTTTTTTAGTTTTTTTGTTTTGCTTTTATAAAGTTTTTATATTATTTTTTGTATTATCCCTTTAAATATAAACTTTAGTTATTATAATAGATATATTTTTGCCTATTTTCAAAAAAAATTTTTTGATATTATTTAATTCTTTTTTAATAGTTTTTTATATTAAAACATTAATTTTAATAATATTATAAAATATTTTTATAAATTTTATAGTTTTTATCAACAATCAGAAAATTAAAGAAATAGTTATAAGGCCAACTAAAAAATCTATAATTACTTTTAAAAAAAAACCATTAATAAATCGGGTTTTATAAAGTAAAAGTGGTTTTTTTAGCAAAAATAATTAATTAAATATAAAATAAGAATTATAAAGCTAAATATTAGATTTGGCCCAAGTATTTTTAATATTATATTTATTAAAAACTAATATTTAAGTTTTTCCATAAAAATCTAAAAAATCGACCTTATTTATATTATAAATATAGCCAAAATAAATATACTTAGCAACCAATCCCTTATAATAAACTAACAAAAGGCCAAATAAACCTATATCCAAAGGTTATAGCAAATAAATAAAATAAATTAGCAAACAAAGAAAAATAATTCTATTTGCAAAATAAAATCTAATTATTTTGGAAATAATATATAAGCTATAACCATTGAAAAAAAGCATTTAATAGCTTTTATATATAGATTCTTAAATTTCTGGCTTAAATATTTGCATAAAATACTTTAATTTAAATTTGTTATTGGTTTAATTATTTGGTAATATGCTAATAACTCCTTTTTTAAATGGAAAATACTTAAATTATTAGTTTTAATATAATTTGCTTTTAAATATAAATATTAACTTAAAATAACAACTAAGAATTAAAATGATTTCAATTATCATTATTTATTTGCGAATTTTATTTTATATTAAATTTATAGGTTTGCTTTTAAATTATTTACATTAAAAAATAAAAACTTTTTATTTAGTAATAATTTTTAGTATAATACTTTTTTTATTTATATTATAAATATTTTGCTTTTTGATATTATATTTTTAAAATATAAACTAAAATAATTCAAAGAATTCATAAATAATAAAAGATTCTTTGGTATTAATTTATTTTTTATTAAGAGATTTGGCTATTTTAAGCATGATTTTAGAATACTTTTTAAAAAATCAAATAATCTAATTAAAACCTAGATTCTTTATATTTTCTTTTGTTTTTAGTATTTTTTTTATTAGCTTTTATATTTATTAAAATATAAAAAAAAAGCTTTAAATATAAAACTTTATAATTTATTTGATTAAAATTGCTTTTTTTACCAGTAAATAACATTGCTTTTATACAGCAGTTTTTTTTAAATAAAATATAGTATTTTATATAATTTATAAAAATAATATATGCAACTTTATGCTTTTGGAAAATAGATTAATATATTTTCCGTTTTTTAATTAAATAAAAACTTATTTGGCATTATTAAGCCTTTTAGTATAGATATATCTAAAAACCACAAATAAATCTAAATAAATGTTTAATATAATAGAATTAATAGTGGAAAAGTTAAAAAATCATTTGATATATTTGCTTAACGATAATTTAAAATAAATTAAAAATTATTATTAATTAAAATTAAAATTAAAAATTTCAATTAAATAATAATTATAATTAGCCGGTGAATTCTTCTAGTATTAAAAAGCTTTTTTCCTATATATTGAATAATATATAGATATTTAAGGACAATTCTAGACGTTATTAGAAAGCGAAGGTAATTAGTTTAGAAGTTTAAAGGTATTTTTATTTTTAATTAAATAATGGATTTATATATAAAGCCGTAATATAGGTTTTTGCTTTTATTATAAATAAAAATCAAAAATAAATAATAAATATAGTTTTAAAAAGAACAGCTAGCTCTAACTTATATAATTAACGTTTTTATATAGTTTTATATAGTATACTAAATAAAGTAAAATTTCAAAAAACTATAATTTTTATTAATATATAAAATATTAAATAATTTAGTTAAATTATATAATTTATATAATTTAATATAAAATATTAAAATAAATATTATAATATATTAAAAGTTTTGTTTATTTAATAAATTAGTTTTTAAATATAAAATATTTTATTTAGTAATAAATATTATAATAAATTAATTTAAAAAATATAATAAAATTATTATAATTATTAATTATAAAATAATATAATAAACATTTAAATTAAAAATTAATAAAAACTATATATTATATTTAAATAAAAATAAAAAAATAATAATATATAAAATAAAATTTAAAAATAAAAATCTTATAATAATTAATATTTATATTTTAATAAATATAAAAAAAAAACTAAAATAATTTAGTTGGAAAATTAATAAAATAATGGGTTTAAATTATCTATTAAAAAATAATATTATTATAAAAAACTAAAAGTTAGTAAAAACCATAATTAAAAAATTAAGAAAAATAAATATTCTAGAATATTTTCGCATTTTAAAAAAACTTATTATTATATTTAATTAAATTAATAATAAAATATTAAATAATTAAAAAAATAATATTTTAATTTTAAAATATATATATTTTATTAAAAAAAAAATAATATATATTAAAAAATCTAAAAATTAATAGAATTTATTTAAAAAATAATTAAATAAATAATATAATTAATTAGAATATTTTTCTAATAGGATTTCCTACGATGCTAATATATTTATATAAATGAATTAAATGTTTATTTAAATATATTAATTATTTATATATATGGTTTTTTAGTTAATAATAAATTATTTTTGTTTTTACAAATAAATAATATTAAAATTAGTAAATAATAATAGTTTTTAGTGTAATTGCTTTGCTCCGCCTATTATTATATATATATTATATTATAAATTATATATTATAAATGTTATAAATTTTAGTAATTATATTTGGCCAAAGTTCTTCTAAGGGAAAGGCCAGAAATTAATTCTGTATCTAAATTTGACTTATTATTTATTGTATTTATTTTATAATTATTATTATTATTATTATTATTATAAATTATAAGTTTATAAAGTTATAGTAGTTATAATAGCTAAATTGGTATATAAAATAGTTTTAAAATATATTAATTTAGGGTTATAAACTAATATTTTTTTTAGGATTTAATTTTAAAATAATTGAGAATGCTAGGGTAGAGATTATTAGCGCTAGTTTAATGCTAATCTTTTAATTAAACTCCTTTGTTTATAAGGGCTTACCGGCAAACTGTAATTATTATTCAATTAATATTTTATTTTTGGATTATTATTAATTTCAAAAATTAATAATAAATCAATTATTAATCTAAATTATTTGAAATTTTAAAAATGTTATTAGATATTTTTTTAAATTTTATAGAAAAATAAAAAAAAAAATAAAAAATTGTTTATATGTTTTTTTTGAGAATATTATAAATAATTTTATTAATCGCTAGTTTTTTAAAGTGCCCTATAATTTTTTAAATTTTTCCGAATTTAATTTAAATGGTTATTATTGATTTGAATATATTTTGTTTATTTGGAATATATCTTAAAATAATATTATTTTAATATATATAATTAAAAAAATTAAAATCTATTATAAATAAATATGCAAAAATAACTTTACTTTTATTTATATATATTTCTTATATTATAATATTTTAATTTATAAAATTATTTATAAAAGCTTTGTTAAATGATTTTTTGAAAATTAAAGATATTAGTAGATAGGGATAATTCGCTGGTTTTGTTTATTAAGTTTTTTTTAGTAAAAATTTTATTTATTTATTAATTGCTTTTATTTTTATTAATATGCCGGTTTTATAGAAAACAAAGAAAATAATAAAAAATTAATAATAAATAATTAAAAATAACTTTAATTTTTAATATTGTTATATTTGCTTTTTATTTTGAATTTTAAGTATTTATTTTAATATTATTTATATAATAGGTTTTGGCGTAGTACTAGTATTTGTTTGGTCCTGGTATGCCTTATATTAAAAATAGGTAAAATATGGCTTAAGTTGGGCGCAAAATAAATGCTAGATTTTTTATTATATATGTTTATTTTATGATTTTATTTTTTTATTATATACGCTTATTTTATAATTTTACCCCTTAGTGCCTAATAGTTTCAAAAATGATTAGAATCGCGGAACGATTTTTTTAATATTAGTTATTAATTATAATTAATTTATTTAATAAGTATATAATATTAAATTATTGTTTAATAATTTATTAATAAATTTTGAATAATGTTTTTTATTAATAAATCAATAGAAAAATTTAAATAGAAAAATTTAATAAGTATAAAATTAATAAATAAATTTAAAGATTTAATAAAGAAGTAATTTATAATAATAGTTAAAATAAATGATTAAAATATTAAATAAAGAAGTAATTTACTAAAACTCTTTATAAGCCCCATGCAGTGGCCCATGGAGGGCCATTGGAGCATTTTTTATTATTAATAATAAAAAATATTATTAAATTGTATTTTTTTTAGTTCCTAATTCTTGTTTTTGTTACATTTTCCTATTTTATTCTTTGATTATTTTTTTTATGTTTTTTTTAATTGAGATTTTTAAGGTTTAATAAGGCAAATTGCCTAATACAATGAAGTAAAAGGAAAATACCCTGGGTAGATTGTTATGTGATGTTATGTGATGTTATGTGACTTTAATTACGTGCTATAATATTCCGAAGTATAGCTGTGATGTTAGATTGTGCATTTTGAAGGATTTTGTCGTTGGTAGGAGGGGAAAGGTATTTCTTATATATCTGTAGAATTGCTTTTGCTAATTACGCTTTTGCTAATTACTTGATTAGCGAGCCAATTAGATGTCTAGCTTAGGGTAATACTTTAATCACGTGACTTCAATCACGTGCCAGAGTATTCCGAAGCATAGCTGTAATACTAGATTACGTATTCTAAAGGATTTTGTTATTAATAAAAAGAAAAAAGTATTTTTTATATACCTATAGAATTACTTTTGCTAATTATACTTTTGCTAATTATTTGATTAGCGAGCCAATTATGTTTTTGCTATTTTTATTTAAGCCAATTATATTCAAACCAATTACGCTTTAGTTAATTATGCTTTTGCTATTTTCATTTAAGCCAATTATGTTTTTGCTAATTACACTTAAGCCAATTATGTTTTTGCTATTTTTACTTAAGTCAATTACGCTTGAGCTAATTATGCTTTAGCCAATTATGTTTTCGCCAATTATGTTTAAGCCAATTATGCTTTTGCTAATTACGTTTTAGCCAATTATGCTTTCGCTATTTTTGCTTAAGCCAATTATGTTTTTGCTAATTACGCTTAAGCCAATTATGTTTGAGCCAATTATGCTTTAGTTAATTATGCTTTCGTTATTTTTGCTTAAGCTAATTATATTTTTGCTAATTACGCTTAAGCCAATTATGCTTAAGCTAATTAAATATTTAGCTTAGGGTAGTATTTATATTATATAATTTTAATTATATGCCAAAATATTCCAAAGTATAGTTATAATGTTAAACTATGTATTTTAAAGGATTTTATTATTGTTAGGAGGAAAAAGGCATTTTTTATATATCTATAGAATTGCTTTTGCTAATTATGCTTTCGCTAATTACTCGATTAGCAAGCTAATCACGCTTTAGCTATTCTCGCTTAAGCCAATTACGCTTGAGCCAATCATGCTTCAGCCAATCACGCTTAAGCCAATCGCTTGATTTGCGAGCCAATTAGGTGCCCAAATTAATAATTATATGATTGGAAAAGTGATTGCGTAAGTGATTAGGTAATCAGCGAGCCTATACAAGGATTTCGATGAAATAAAAGAATTTTATTAAAAGTTAATAGAAATTAACAATAAAAATTAATTTATTTTAAAAAAATATACTGGGTAATCTACCAAATTTACTAGCGTATTTCTTCCATAGTTGACTTTGAATTAAGCCCAAAGATTAAGGCTTTTTAAAGCCGAAAAACTTATTATGCATTAATATAAAAAGTTTAATATCATTTGAATTCGTTTTTTACGCTAATTCAAATAATAAAAAGTCTTTTGTATTAGCAGCAAAAATAAATTTAATATATTATTTTTAATAAATATCGAAATTCTTTTATTTTATTGAATTTTTAATATAATAAGAAATTTACTTTGTTTTTTATAATACTAATATAAAAAATTTTGGATTTTAGTTTTTATATAGTTTAAATAAAATTTTGTTTTAAACCATTTTTTATAATATTTATATTATAGATTTTATTTAATTTTTTAAAAAAATACCAAAAACTTAAGATTTAAAATTTAAAATTTTATAAAAAATATTAATCCCCGATGGTATTAAAGAAAATCAATTATATTCTTTTAGAATACTTAAAAAATACAATAAAATAATATTCTTATATATAATCTTTTAAATTTTGTATTTTAAAATATTTAAATTTAAAATATAAAAAATTTAAATAATCAATAATCTTAAAACTAATATACTAATAAAAATTTGAAATTTTATTAAAATATAATATAAATAAAATTCCAAAATCCACAAAAATAACAAAAAAATAATTACAATTCAAATATAATAAATTATAAAAAAATATATATATATAATATTTTTAGTATTATATATATTATAAAGTAAAATAAACCGTAAAATAAAAAAAATAAAATAGAAAATCATTTTTAAATAAATGTTTTTATAAGATATTTGGGAATATATTTTTTAAATTAAAATCACTGGATAATCTACCAGCCGTTTGTTTACTAGCTAAAAATAAAATATTCAAAAAAATAAAAAGCAAAAACATTTAAAGCACTAATAATATTATCAATTTATTATATACTACGGCCTATGCAATTCTATGCTTAGCTGCCTATGCCATAGACTTACACCTGGTTTATATTGCCAAATCCTTTATTATTAAAAAGCCATATTATATTTAAAATATCTACAATATTAAAAAACCGTATCTACAAGTTTATTATATATAAAAAATTATAAACCCATATAATCTACTAATAACAAAAAACGCCTACCATATACCAATTATTGCCCTAGCCTTAGGAAACCTATAAAGCGTTTTGAAAAAAAAATATAATAAAACCAACACCGCTATAAATATTAGAATAATATTTTATAATAAATTCAACTATATTGCCGGCTGTATATTAAATTTAATTAATAAACAAAGCGTTTTGGATATTTCTATTTTTTTATATAATAATACTATATATTGCCATAATTAAAGCAACCTTATAAAAAATTTAATTTATTATAAGCTATTAATTAGTATATTAAATTAATTAAAGAAAATCGCCGGAACCGAGGTTATATAGTGGCGCAAAAAACTAAACTATATAAATAAAAAAATAATTATAAAAATAATAATTCATTTGAAAATAAAATAAATTAAAATATTTTATAAATTTTATTATAAAAAAAATTAATTAAAATAAAAATCTAAAAAAAAACATTTTTTATAAAAAAAATTCATTTGATTTATAAATAACAAATCCAAAATACAAATAACCAAATTAAACTATAAATAATAGATTTAAATTATAAATAATAGAATTAAATTATAAATAATAAAATTTAGTTATAAATAATAGAATTAAATTATAAATAATAAAATTAAATTATAATTTTTTTATAAATAATAAATAAAACCTATAATATATAATATAAATATAACTAAAATAATATATAACTTAAGTATAAAATATAAAATACAAATAATATAATAGCTATTTAGTTAAATCTTTGTATAATTAAAAATAATATATTATACAAAGCCAAAAAAAAAAGCAAGCCCCTAATAAAATCTAGAATATAAACAACATTAATTAAAATCTAAAGTAAAAGCTAGATTAGGTTATAATTTTGTTTATATACTTAAAAAAATAAAACTATTTATAACCTATATATATTTTAAGTTTATTATATACTTGGTTATATGTAAATCGATTTACTCTATTATAATATATAAAAAATTAATTTATATTTTATTATTTATAAAGTTTATTTTTTTTTGGTTTAACGAAATTAAACTATTAAAATTATTTTATTAAATAAAATTGTTTATTTATTGTAAATTATATAAGAATATTATATGCCTTAATAAACAAAAAACTAATATGCTAATTCCAAAAGACTGTAATATAATTTATACCAAATTGTAACTTATTTACTTATATATAAGTTGAAGTTCTGAAATGTTACGTGGAACACATAACAAAGGATTTATATTTGTAATAAGTTTATTATGTTTATTATTAGAAATAAAAAACATTATAAATTATTATATAATAATACATATCTTTATTATTTTAATAAATAAATCTTTGTTATTTTTATATTTAAAAAATAAAAATATAAAATATATTAATTATTAAAATTATTTTGGGATTTTCTAAATTTATAATTACCTATTATTATACAAAAAAACTTCAAATAAAAAGATTTATAATAAAAAATAAATATTTGTAATAATAAAAAAAAACATATAAATAAAAAATAAATTACTTATAAAAATAGTTCAAATAAATAAATATATATTAATGCAAATATATAATTAATAATTAATTATTTTATTATTTATCGAACCATTTAATTTTTTTGATATTCTAAAATTAAAAAATTAATATATAAAAACTATTTTATTAATTAAAGTAAATATCTATAAATAGACTAGTTGCATTAAACCAAAACTAATTACAAATATATTTAATTTAAAATTTAAATTACCAAAACTATATTTATATATTTATTTATAGAATTAATAACATTACAATAATAAAATTGCCCCCAAATTTTTTTAAGCAAAAAACCGGATTCAAACTATTTTAATAATATATTAATTATATTTTGAAACTTATAAATAACTACAGAAAAAAAAAAAATTCAAAACTATATTTATATATTTATTTATAGAATTAATAGTATTATAATAATAGAATTTCCCTTAAATTTTTTTAAGCAAAAAATTAAATTCAAACCATTTTAATAGTATATTGGTTATATTTTAAAACTTGTAAATAACCATAGAAAAAAAAAAAATTTAATTTAATTTTAAATTTAATATTAAAATTACTATTATATAAAATATTAAAATTCCGATTAAAAACAAAATAAAAAATTACTAGTTGATAATAACAGATAATACTAGAATTTATATGGAAAATTATAAATTTTAAATATTTTATATTATTTGGTATTTTAGTTTATTTTTAATATTTTTAGTAAAAACTATTTTTATATATTTAAAGAAATTTACTTTTTTTATTTGATTTTAATAATTTTTTTATTTTAATATTTTTTATAATTATAATATATTTAATTTAAAAAAAACAAAAATTTATTAATTTCTATAATTCCGGCAAATAACTATATTTTTTAATTAGAATTTATTATTATT
>QYSG01016135.1:0-15054 GCA_003988875.1 Lachnum nothofagi
CCGCCTTCCAGCGTCTCTGGAAAACCTGCTGGCTCTACTTCGCCTATTCGATGATGGCGCTGCTCTATGAGACAGTTCCTGCCTTTGAGTACTCTTGTATAGAAAGTCTTGGAGATCTTGGACTTTAGAGAATGGCTATCGAAGATGATGATATCCGGGATAGAGAAGTCTGGACAGGCGTCGCTCGACATTGGTACCTGAAGGCGAACYGGAAACGAGGCAATTCTTAGAAGCAGGTTGTTGCAGAAGTCAAAGGCATCCATGCCGGTCTTGTCCTGGTTGAGGATGAATACATAACAATTGACCATGAAAACCGAACAACGAGCAATGGCAGGCTCTCATTCCCTTACACATCCATGGCCTCCTCGGAGCCCGATCTGGACTAGCGTGTCTTCAATCAAAACCGGCAAGAGAACTCAGGTGCTCACCACCAAAACGCCAACCAATAAGAAGGGGAATCACAAAAGCAGCACTACAGCAAAACGCATTTCACCCCCCAGATTTGCTACCACATCTCGCTCTGCTTCGAATTGACCAGCACCAGCCTGATCTCAAAACATTTGATTTCTGGCSGATTTTTGCCTCCAAACTCGATTTGGAACATATTTCAAGACCTGGAATAAAWTTTGTTATCCTGCAAGGGAGAAGAAGTCCAAAATGTGTATGTACAGTTGGGGCGGTAAACATTACCGGGATAGCGAGATTCACTGTGTGCAATCCAGCTAACCTCCTACAAACTCAGTCTCCACAAACGACATCCTCGCTCTCTGCTTCGGTCTTTCTTCTACCGTCCTTGCCATTGCGGCAATTCTCATCACCAGACGAATTCATGCTCGAAGTGTGTTTCCTTTCATCAAGTTTCGAATCTYAGGCTAAGAGTTCTTGCAGACAACCTTGAACAACGTCACAATATGGTTCTTGCACCGCAACAAGACATATTGGTGGAGGAATTGCATTTGCGACGATGGAGGAGAGTAGGGAACAATCTGAATTGATTCGTTCACTGATGAGGAAGTGGATGATGAGGACAAGTGCGTAACTGGAACAGCATATCTATTTCGCGTGAACTCGAGAGGCAAGTTCTGTCGCAATATGAGAAATTATGCCTTAGAAAATTTGACTGAGAATAGAAYAATCTCCTGGGCCTCTCCTGTTGATGAAAGAAAACCTCGCGGCTCGTGTTTATCTATTTGACWGCTTCAATCATCGATTCCAGCGGCGACASAACAAGTTATCCGGTATCACGTGACATGAYATATTTTCCACACCACATGAAAATCGATTACGACGGGAAACTAAAGGTTGCATTATACATTTGAGCCTGTAATTTGAAAGGCCTTAAAAGCAGGCATGCATCACATTGGCAACGCATGACGCCTTTTCGCTACTCGCCGGAGCGCGCATGCATTCTGACTGGCCCGTGCGTAAGATCTCGCTTGCTGCACATGTATGCATTTGYGATCCGCCTTGCCGCAGCTGTACACAAGCGAGTAAGCAACCTGAGAGATTTCAGGAAAGTRAAGCAATAARTCAAATCACTTCTGCTTCATTTCGACAAAATAACCTAAACGTCTCAAAAATAGTTGCAGATTTGACGACATTACGCCCGCTAAACATAAATCCCCATTTACGGATCTTGAAACTCAAAATGCGTAAGTTTGTCAACAAAAAGAGGAATATTTAGAGCTTTACTGCACGAAAATAACATAGTATCTACCAACGATATCCTCGCCCTCYCCTTCGGGTTATCCTCGACGGTCCTTGCATTTGCCGCAATCATAATCACTAGACGAATTCATACCCGGAGCATGCTCTCATTTCCTCCTCACATATTCAACCCCCCAAGCTGAGAGGTCTCATAGATGATCTAGAGCATGGGGATAATATGGTGCTTGAGCAACGGGAGGGTATGATGATGGAGGAGATGCACTTGCGCAGGTGGAGGCGTATGATGTGAGGATAATGATAGATCTGAGGACCTGTTAACGTAGAGCAAGAATCAAGATCAACAGATGCATCATCATGGCYCAATTGAAGTTTTCCAACGAGGCATCTAGTCTTCATCCGCAATGCTTGGATTGTTTGCTGAAAGCAGGCTAGGTGGTGACACAGAGCCATGGTGCACCGAAATCTCGTGGCCGACCGCCCCAGATAGCATGGCCACGCGCAGTAAGCCCTGGCAGAAGCGTCATTCACTGCTCAAGCCGAAGATGATGGCAAGGGCGGTTTGTACTCAAGAAAAGTAAAGAAGTCGTCTTAGCTTGTGGATGCCTGCGTTCGAAAGAGGCGATCCGATTCGATGGGCAATACAGTTGAAATTAATAAATTGATAATGCTTCGGGGAAAGTAGATCAGTTCGTGTGCCGGAAATTTGGTGAGCGCGTTAGATACTTCTGACGGTCTGGACTCTACAAGTTCCCCCACGTATCCCCACGTTTTACTTCTAATTTGGGTTAAGACCTATGGCGCATAGGCCATTTACTTAATGTGTCTAAACCCGATACTCCTAGCCTAAGAACGTAAATACGACTTGAAGAACGTTACCTAAACGATAGACATCGCTTTTCAGGCAAATAAGAGCAACAGGCACGGCACAATCAAACACAGTAAAGGTTTTCAGACACATAATCTCGCCGAGCTGAAAAATGCCCTAGTTCTTAAGGAATCAGTCCCACGCGGTAAAGAGTTCCCATACTCGAGGGCCTGATAGTGTGACCAGGAAATTGCGACCAGGAAGGCGAATGCAAGTCTTTCACGTAGCAAGTGGTACACAGACTGCAAAATTTCGGTTGAGGTAATACAAACGTGACAACGAGCCCATCCTAGAAAAAAAAGTAAGCTACTACGCCCGCCCCAAATTCTTAGATACACGACGCGCGAGATGATCAAATGAAACAGCAATCGTTGAAGGCAAAAAGGAACAGCTTGGAAGCCAGGCCGACTTGGCTTGGCCAAAGAAGAGAAATACATTCGTCGCACCAATAAGGCACTAATACCGCGACCCCTTCGTAAATGATGCTTCTATTGTGCCATGCAGTATACACTRCACTGCTTTTCACGCAGCAACCTTACCACAGGCCTRCGCATCTYATCTATCCCCTCAATCGCTCGTATGATGCGTAAATCATGCACATCATCTTTTCTTACCAGTGACAACCTAAAAAAGCGTCCCCCAAACTCCACTCATGACAACCACCAACTAACTACCTTTATTTCTCTCCACCTCCGCCCAAGTCTCCCTCCTCGACGTGAATCTCCGTGGCCTCCTCCTCGATCGCTTCAGGTTCTTGATCGCCGGCCTTGACCTCAAAATGGGCGACGTCAGCGCCCTGCTCGTGTTGGTTCGCGATCAGGGTCTGCATGGCTTCCTCGTCGACCATGTCTGGTATCTCTTCCTGCTCGACGTAGYCGTCGTCCGGCTCAGCGTTGTTGAAGTCATCTAGGCGGCCCTGTCTGGAGCCTTCGCTAGCGGAGGAGTTGTTCTGCACGATGTCGCTGGCGGCGTCGATGTCGGAGCCTGTGCCGGAGACGATGTTATCGCCTCGGGAGTTACGGAGGCCTTCGAAATTCCAGTTTCCGCTTATGCTGGAGACCCCTGCGCCGTTGCTGTTGAGGGTGTCGTAGCCGTTGATGTTGTTATAGTTCATGTCCATATCGATCCCCTCGTCTTCGATGCTATCCCTCAACTGCAAGCCGCTGTTCATCTCCACGTCCTGGGCTAGCATTTGAGGGGCATCGTCTTGTTCCTCGTGGGCTTTATAGGAAGGCAGGCTCTCGAGTTGGGACGGGTCGACCGTGCCGCTAGCCGAACCAGGATTTGGTCGATGGTGAGCTGCTCCTACTCCTGTCAAAGGTCCCGACGACCCACGCAAGGTATTTTTGACGACGGGGCCTTGTCCTTCCCCCGATTCGGACACTTCATCTTCTCCAGATTCGGGRGGATTATCATAGTCTTGAATGATCTGCTTAAATTTCGGGCCGCCAAGAGGAACGTCAGATCGGCGTCGATAGAATAGCAAGTATGCACTTTGTGTGACAACGTGTTGGGGATTCTTAGTCCTGGAAACGGACGAGTCTGAAAYTTGTTAGCGGAATAACCAGACAGTAAGTATAGCGTGGCTTACCATTGTATTCGTACCACTCGTGATCATTGAAGTTCTTCGCAAAGGCGGTGTAATGACCACCTCCGAGCCCACCCCAATGATCATCGACTGCAAATAAGTCGTAAATCTCGTTCTTGCCCTCTTGGGTTTCAACAACCCTTGAACTCAAATCAAGACCCTCGATAGGGAAATCTACCATAACGTCAAGCTTATCGCGCCGGAATCCACTCGAACTAAATCTCTTTAGGTGCATGACGAGAATATCTGGAGTCTTCCAAAGCTCGAACTTTTTGCTTGCTCTTCGRTGTTCCTTACACCGAGGRCAATACCATGTGTCAGCTTCTGAAAGAATCTCTTCCTTGCCAAACTCATTTAGGCAATCATCTAAAGTAATGCCGTTCTTCCGTCGCTGCTCGCGCTTCTTTCGTCTTTCCTCGAGCAATGGGTCGGCGAGTTTGGGCATGTCCCCGGTTCGTGCGCAGATTTTGTTGTCATCGATCGGGGACTCTGTTTCATAGATCTCGTTGTAAGCGTCCTCATTCCAATCGACGATAATTGCTTCACCAAGACGGATAAGAGGACCGCTGTCTACAGGATCCGCTTCGTCTTGATCTTCATTATCATCGGGCATATCGAAGGGTTTGAGGGGACGTTGTTTGCCCTTTCTTGAGTAAGTTTTGAGAGCACGGGGGCGACGTCTGTTGGAACCTACGGTGAACCCGGACTTTGTTCTGTGAGGGAGAGCCTAGCCATACGTCAGGAGCATTCTCAGGAGAAAATGTTGGATCTTAAGTGGATCTACGCATGAGGAAATATATGTTTCTAGAGCTAGAAAATCGTTTACTTACTCGGGGTACTCTCGGAGCAGCTTGAAGTTCATCCTCTTCGCTGGACTCCTCATTCATTCTCGTCTGACCGGAGAACTCATCTTCGCCGCGATGAGAGGTGGCGTCCTCGCCATTATCCGAGCCTGTGCGGTCGTTTTCATAACTGTCTGAGGAGCCAGAGCCGTGGCGCATTTGCCGATCCTCAGGTATCCTGGACGAAAGTGTGGGGTATGTCTTGTCTTCATCAACAGTATTCCAGCCAGTCGGAATCACCTCTTTCATTCCGGTGTAGTAACCAAGAGTRAACATATTCTGAAGCTCGGACTTTAGGAATGAGCCAGGCGCGAGGAAATTGGGTCGGCGGGTGTTGAACTTCTTAAGAGGCAACCTAGAAGTGAGTTAGCCAAGTTCTTATTCTACAATAGGAGCGGAATTGGCATACGATGTGTTCTCCTTTTCAGCTGGCTTTGAAGAGCCAGACTTATCCTCCTTAACCCCATTAGAGTCTTTCATAGTTACATCAACGAGACCATCTTCGCCGTCTATCGAAGACGCCACAACTTTGCTCCCTCCAGAAGAATCGGCATCTGAACCATTAGTGAGGACAATGTCAGGATCAATGCTATCTGTGGCGCTTTCGCTGGATTCGTCATCCTCATGTAATATTGCATGGCTACTGAAAGTCGCAACTTTCTCAAGGATCTTTCGCTTTATTATGTCTTCGTTTCTAGYCTGGGATATTGTCAATTGCCGAGGTGTAGATTAACAGGATATTCGACCTTACCTCTTCTGGAGTTACGATGATGAAATGAGGAGCATTGATAAAAGCAAACCTCTTCCACTTTGTCCTCTCGGGATTCAGTCTGCGGTGAAAGACGGGTACGATCATCTTCTCCGCCATCTTTTCAGCCTCRGTGGTGTTCCACTCAGGAATAAACTCTTCCTCAGAATCAACCCCGTAGGACATCATAGACTTTTTCTTCTTGGGTTGGCGTTTTGGAGGCCAATTCGTAGGCTTAGCTTCCAACTCGTATATGACAACGGTATCGTTCTGCTGAGCCTCTTCAGATGCGACGGCATAGTTGTCATAGATTTTATAGAATTTGCCTTTAAACTCTTCCGCAGCGAAAAGTCTCTCAACCGGAACRTCAACTCGCTCGCTGACAAACTGCTTCAAGGCCAATATGCTACCTTGCTTGTCCATATCGACTTCGATCACGTGCGGGTAATCGTTCAACGGGAAATAGTACACCTGGTGCCGCCAATTATTCTCGATCGGAAGTTGCAGAGTCAGATTGTTGAACGGATCGAATGTGATGCTGACTTTAGAGCAGATTGGACAAACGAGAGTTGACTTGTACATGCCAGTGAAAAGATCCGCGATCACGGAGTCATCACGCTTTTTAGTGATATCCCAGACTTTGGCAGCCATTTCTCGGATAGCTTCTGGGTTATTGACCATGTCATCAGTCGAGTCGGGTTTTTCAATGTAGGGTTTCTTTTTGACCCGACTTAGATCTTCCTGCAATCCGTCCAAGAGGAACCCAAGGAATTCCTGAGAGTCCTGTTGTCCATATCCGGAGAAAGATGGGGCGTATTTGCCAATGGTAGACTTGAAATTGCGTGGAGCGACTGATGTAGGTACTGGCTCCCTGTAAATCTCGGCCAATAATTTCTCGTAGGCCTCAGCAACTTGTCCATGCCATCCCAAAGGGTTATCATAGTTCAGCTCGCTTTTAGCGTTACCTGATAAAAAGTACTTGGTCAGCTCTTCTACGCTCCGGACACATTGAAGAGCTGAGTTCATATAGCAAGTGTTGCCAAGATTGGTCAAACCAACTGTCCCTGCGACCTTTCCAGACTTTTGCGAACGGCCGCGAGTCATTGGACCTGAAGGTGCTGGGCTGTTTCTTCCACTGTTCGGCTGGCTTTGGGAGTATCCGGTTCGGGTGAGAGCCGTYGWCATAGGTTTTCCACTTCCATGCGACGAATAATTCGACACAAAGTACGTCCCATCCACAGTCTCGTCTAAAACGATGTGTTGAGCTTCGCCGAGTCCCACCAGCGCCAGATCACCTTTGCCATTGTAGTTGAGGTTCATGGTAATATCGCCCTGGTTCTCATACACGAGGAATCTCCCATTGTCCTTCTCGAGCTCCGTAAGGGCCGTGACTTGAAGTAATAGATGGTTCCAGGAGTCCTGTGGACCACGGGCTTCGTTCGCTGAAGCAGGAGCTGGTGAAGTAGGTCGTGATGAGGGTGGTGTCACAGTGCTCGTCGCAGTTGCCACTGGTTCGGCAGCAGGTAACAGTGTCGGTACTCGCCAGACACGTACCTTTTTCGAAACGCCTATATGCGTTTTCTCTTTGATCATCTTCAAGAAATCATARTACCTCGTCGACGTACTTCGAACGTACACCAGCGGTGGGGGATTCTGTRCCTTGAGCAATTGGGGGACTGTGACTGGGTTGTTGTCGGCGAATAAGCGGTGTATGGTGAAAACCGGAGGGAAGAATTCATATTGCACATTCGGCAATCCCATTTTGTCAGGATTTGTGTTATGAGCAGTACGCTGAATCGGAATGGATCCGGGCATGAGGCCGTACCACGAAACGACTAGGTTCCAAGCGTCTGGAGGGAAAGTTTCAAAAGAATCAAGGCCTACTCCTCGCTTTAATTGAGCAAATTGCTGCCCATCAGAGTCTGTTATGATTTCCTGAATAAYATCAGAATTGTCGATTGGTCCAATCTCTCCCTCTGGCTCGACCTTGCTTTTTTGCCTGGCCTCCGAGCCTCGTTGTTCGACACGCTCAAGCCAACGTTTCGAAACCAAATACGCTGTATCTCCTTCTTGTGCTCCTGTCTGTAGGGCGGCCTGGACTATAGTTTTGACAGTGGTTATCTGAAAATCAATCGAGGGAATATCTATGATTGCCACATGTCAGCGAGAAACTYCATAGTGTTAGTTCTGGCTTGCATACCATTTTTAGGATTGGCTACAGGATTCATGCTCTGCTGTCCTAAGTTCTGCATATGCGAGGCAGGGCCGTTCGATTTGTCCGCTTCGCCATCATGTCTCAACATGTCTACCGACTTCGCTCGCTGGGGTGCTGAGGGTGGTTGTGGAGGTCCTCCAGGCTCCACCGGATCTGATGGAGGAACAGAAACCATGTCGACATCATCTTTCTGACTTGACGGGAMGTCAGACTCGTCTAGATCCGAGGCCCTCCTTTTTAGTGGCGATGAGGACCTCTGTGGCAGATCTGCAGCTCCCCCCATGATACCCCTATGTGAGAATGAACGGAGAGAGGTAACGCTCTTCTTCCTGTCTTGTTCCGTCGGAGCYAGAGAGGCTTGCCGGCCTTCTGTTGGCGATGGCACTCCAACCCTCTCGCCTTCGATGGAGAGATTGGCGTAGGAGGYAGTGGGTGAGCTCGCCGCCGAGGTCACGTAGTCGCCAGTCGAGAGGGCTGATGCGTCCTGCAGATGCTGGGAAACGTGTGATACGAAGTTTGTGTTGGGCTGAGAGTCGGGGACGTCGAACAGAGGAAGATCGTGGGGTGATTGGGAGTCGCGATCTTCAACAGAGTTTATTGGGATATCGGGGTTGATGGCGGAAGTTTGGCCGGTGCTGTGCTGCGGAGAGAGCTTTCTTTTCTTTGTGGAAGACGTCGTGAATGCGAGCTGCCTCTGCAGCTCTGGGTTCGCCGGGGGAAGCAGTGTAGGGTAGGGTGTAGAGGCAACGAGAAGGGAGCGCAAGGTTCCTTCTTTTCCTCCTGGTCAGCGGCGAAGGCGAGGCTGCAGGAACCAGCAGGCGGCATGTGGTGGTTCAAAGCCGGCGAGCAGCAGCAGACGAAGATGAGGGCATCGATGTTCGAATGAATGGATAGATGGATGAGCGGGAGTGGAGGAATAATCGCTGCTCGTCGGCGGAGGATTGAAGGGRGRGAGGTTGTTGTCGTTGATGGGGCTCTAGATCTTTCATTAGGCTTGTCGTAGGGCCAAAAAGTGCCGGTGTGGTGCAGAGCCACTGTATTCGGCTAGCGGGCGTGATGAAAATATGGCAGCCTGCTGGCGGCAACGACGAGAGCAGCCGCGTCAAACACCAACCTGGAGGGAGAATCCAGTATGTTCTGCTGCAGCACAAGGTGGCAATGATGAGAAGTCGACGGAGAAGTCTTATCGCCAAGTTTTTGTCCAGCGTTGGATTGTTTTCGACGAAACAAAGAGTGGTGGTCGCGATGGCTGCCCATGCGCAAAACAACATGGATTCACAACCCACATCCCTGACTCCCTCAGAGCCATGCGTTTCCTGCGGCTGAAAACTCAACCTTCGTTGTTTTACATTCTTCAAGCACTCTTTCTGCATCGTCGGCATCACATTCGCTTTCTGCAGTATCCAGACGTCTTGAAGGGACAGTAGGTCATCGAAGAGCCACGCATGTGCGATGAGTGGCAGGCAGACTGGTAGAGGGGAGCAGTTCATGTCTCAGCACGTGTGCTTTTGCTTTATTGTGAAGAATTACACGAGAATGTCTCATACTATTCACAGATCTTCCTGGGGATGTCTCGCTTGGCTCTGTAAGACGGTAAGTGGTGAAGATGTACTGTTCAAGCAAAGCATGATGGCTCCCATGACCCCACTGCAATGTACCTTAACTGATCCATGCCCCAGGAGACTTTCTAGACGGCGTATGTTCATCAACTTTGTGGCTTCGGATGGTCTTTCCCTGACCTGGGAGTCTTTTGCTCTGTCTTGAGAGGGAGACACCAGATCTAGACCRATCAGATTATTCTGGCGAAAGTCCTACAGTATCATGAAGCAGCGGGCCGCATCATCTACGGATCGTGCCTGCTTCTTACTATCATTATCGCCGCCCTTCATTCCTTGCCCTGCCGTTGACWGCTCTGCCTTCATGATTCCCTTGATTGACCTAGTCGACAGACCCACCCAACGTTGGAAGCTGCTCTTGCCGTGGCCTCGAGGATTCGGTCCCTTTCGCGCATTCATCGCATATGACTTTGCTACCAGCACAGGAGTAGAATTTCTGTGGTCCTCCGAGCGAACTTTCAACGCGGGACATGACACTTGGTCCGGACGTCAGATGCTCTACGCCTCTACTCATAGCCAATAGTYAGAGATAGACACAGCTACATCCAGAGGACTGGTATGCATCAATGCATCCTTGATGTAGACTAACGGACAGTCAAC
This sequence comes from Lachnum nothofagi, assembly GCA_003988875.1. Classification (NCBI taxonomy): domain Eukaryota; kingdom Fungi; phylum Ascomycota; class Leotiomycetes; order Helotiales; family Lachnaceae; genus Lachnum; species Lachnum nothofagi. The sequence continues at coordinate 10,143 of QYSG01016135.1, forward strand.
TCCAGGCGAGCTGTCTCGAGAGCCTAGAATCTCGAGGGTGAAGAGCAAAACCCAAGATTGTTCACCGAAACTCGGGGCTCATCTTATGTGCTTCAACCTCACGGATAGTCAGGGGCAGCTTTGAGAAGCGGCGCGGGCTTGACAGAGGTCTARACCATGTTTCTCATTCGGCAGTAGTGACAACCTTCGCGAGACGCGGCAGTCGCAGRATCGCAGAGGCGGGTACAGCACTGATTCCTAGGCAGCACTGGCGCGCCCCGCCCCGCTCAGCCCTACAGTACGCTTGCCGAGCGGGGTATTTATGCTTAACCCATGGCCAGCACCAATAAGATTCTCACTACCGGGCCCACAACCAATTGGCATTTATCGCTCGTTTGAGAATTCTACGCGCCTCTTCGTCATGSTGGAATTTCCTACCTGAGTTACTGACGTGGTTGTCAGCCTCATCAGCACAGCCATAGTTGCCTGCACGCTAATGCGGGTAAAGTGAGAGCGCCCCCTCCCCCTCCCCACCTCCCCCCCAGACTCAACTCCACACCTCCCGCCTTTATCATACGGTACTTGCATGACCATGGTCGGTGAGACCGTAGTCTCACAGCCTTGCGCAACTCTCGAAGTGCTTGCATTTTGGTTCGCAAATCCCGGCCKGAAGCCATGCAGTCATCTTTTCAGTCACAATTGGAATCTGGACTCAGCCCTCACAGCTGATTGGGCAATTCATACGCTGTGAGTCAGGCGGCAYGGATGCCTTTCTTGTACGTCAGATGTGAAYGATRCCTGAAAAAATCTTTATATAAGTTCCTTCGCTATGCATCTCTTTCTCTCTCATCGATTCCAAGCACATCCTCAAGATCGCTCCTGCTAAGCTAGATTGCTTCGGAATTGCATTTGCATCTGAAGTTCAAATCCGTAAATACCACACTGTTGAACGATTCGAACATTTCAATTTCTAAAACATCCTTTCCGATCAGCATGGCCAACCAATCCTGSATCGCTGGACGGGCAGGCTCAGTGCCCATGGCAGCGACTACAGAATTTCCAACCACCGCTTCCCTGAACCCCCAAACTGCTCTCCTCGATGCCATCTTCCCCGGCTTCTCACTCCTCTCTTCAGCGCTTTACAAATACACGAAGATCGATTTGAMGCTCTACATCCCAGCCTCGATGGTCGTCGGRCTTGTCATCTTCGGCGGCCGCTATATCAACGAATGGGCCTGGGAATTCTTAGAAAGACACGCCATGTCTACAGCCGACATACGCATCGACGATGAGATGTATAATATGTTGATGGGGTGGATTGCAAACCAGCAATTCTCAAAACGCTCCCGGCGATTCGTAGCGAACACGAACTTGAACTCCCGYACGTGGTTCCTCTGGCGAGAATTCGATGATGAGAAGGAAGATGAAGGAAGCGTCGACTTTGACGAGAATGGAAATCCTATTGCTCACATCGGCCCTGGGAAGAAGGAGAAGAAAATATCATTCACACCTTCGATGGGTACGCATTACTTCTGGTACAAAGGCACTATCCTGCTCTTCAAGAGGTCTGAAGAYACCCGCCAAGTCGGATGGAGCTCAGTTAGTGAGCGTGAGACGATCTCGATCTCTTGCTTCGGCCGCAACCCGGCAATCATCAAAGACTTACTTGATGAGTGCCGCGCGAAATTCCTTTCCCAAGATGAGAATCGAACCATTATATACCGAGGCAGCTTCAAAGCTGGGACTGCAGAGCCAACGTGGACCCGCTGCGTCTCTCGTGTCTCGCGGCCTTTCTCAACTGTCGTGCTCAACGAATCCGTGAAGCAAAATTTACTGGACGATATGAAAGACTACTTGCACCCMTATACAAGAAGATGGTACTCGAATCGAGGGATTCCATACCGGAGAGGCTACCTCTTGTATGGACCGCCAGGCACAGGGAAAAGCAGCCTCAGTTTCGCTATCGCGGGCTACTTCAAGTTGAAAATTTATATCGTATCACTCAACTCTCCCGCCATGAACGAAGAGACCCTTGGCACTCTCTTCTCCGAGCTTCCAAAACAATGCGTCGTTCTTCTCGAAGACATTGACACTGCAGGGTTGACTCATACTCGATCCTCCCCAGCCGCCTCTGAAGAGGCCGCCAAGCCCCTCGTTACTACTGCCCCGGCAGGGTCAACACYCCCTACCACACCACCCGCCAACACGATAGGTCGAATCTCCCTTTCCGCTCTTCTGAATATTCTTGACGGCGTTGCATCTCAAGAAGGAAGAGTCCTCATCATGACAACAAACCATCTCGAGAAGCTTGATGAAGCACTCATCAGACCAGGGCGCGTTGATATGACCATCAAATTCGATCTTGCCTCTCACGACATGCTGAAGACTATCTTCCAAGCCATCTACGCTACTCTAGAAGGCGACATTCCTCTCTCAGGTTCAAAATCTGCCATTAAGATCCGCTATAAATCTCCCGCGAAGTCTTCTGAAAAGGACGAGAAAGCACGGCTAGAGCAGGAGAAAGAGGAAAAAGAGGAAGCTATYGAAAGGCGGCGCAGAGAAGAGGAGAAGGTCATCCGCCTAGGTGAGGAGTTTGCGAACGCTATTCCAGCTATGAAGTTCTCTCCTGCAGAGGTTCAGGGGTATCTACTTAAGAACAAACGAGACCCTGAGGCTGCTGTGAGGGGAGCTGCAGAGTGGGTGGTGAAGATGGAGGCTGAGAAGCAGAGAAAGGCTGCTAAGGAGGCGAAAGAGGAGCAAGAACGGTTAAAGGAGGAAGAGGATGCGGAGAAAGCTAAGAAGGAAGCTGAGGAGAAAAAGGAAAAGGGTGAAGGGGACAGAGATTGCGAGTGCAAGTGCAAGTGCAAAGAGAAGCCAAAGGTCAATAGTGTGAAGGGTGAAGATGATTGAGAGTATTTAGGTGCACGAAGAACATTAAAGAAGATGCCTTACAGCCATGAAAACTTTCTCTGGTCCTCAGTCGACAAGACAGGAGGCACACCGAGAATTTTCTGATATTCCCCAAGATCTTTTCAGCAAGCAATGTCGTTTCGGCGAGATCGAGTATATTTCTTCTTCATTCTTCAGTGCTATTTTGCCGTCTCTAGCAGCGTTCGTGGTGGGATGGGAATGCACGGGTGACAAGGCTGAGTTCGACCGCATTTTCGAAGAGAATCTGGAGACATGGCCCACGGGCTGCTGATGGTTCCACGACGACCTCAAGTACACGTTCTGCAAGGAGTTGGCTTTTGACGCGTACAAGATTGCGCAGAAGATGACGCTAGCGAATGGTGTGGCGGAGAGAATCAAGATGCCGGCATTTATTGGCGATGCGATGGATGATCTCTTCTTTAAGAGCCAGCCAACGCTTGCGGCGAAGGCGATTGGGGAGAACGCGACGCTGTTTAGGTTTGGACCTGAGCAGGGTGCGCAGTTGCATTGCCAGAGTGGTACGCTGGTCTATTTGAACCAGGAGATGCTAGAGTTCTTTGCTGGTGTCGCTGGGCATTAGCGGGATGGAGCATTGCAGGGGGGCTGACACTTTCCTATTTCTTTGTGAAATTTCGGTTCATTTATCTGAATTATGGTGAAGATTACAGGGGGTAGAGATAGGTATATGAGAATTTTGCTTGGTTGTATGTAGATCTCGATTTTGCAGATGGATTGAAATTAAGTACACGTCTTTGCATAAGTTGGAAGACCAACACCTTTTAAGTGAGCAAAACCTTCTTCAGATCCGCTTCCGCGAGGCACTTGAATTTGTAAGTTGGCCTTCTCCCACGCTTCTCTGTCAGGGACGAAGGTCATGAAGGCGTCGAGCGTGCGGTAGATGATGACGTTGTACCCACGCTCCACGGCTGCGAATCCGAAGACATGAAAGGTCGGTCGAGGATTAGACGCTGATGCTTCCGCGGCGCGGAAGAAGATGGCAGTCATCGTAAAGCCGTCGGCTTGGATGGAAACGCGCTTGCCGGGGATGGGAAGCAAGGCATTAGCTTTGTCGAAGTACTTCCTCCAAAACTCGTAGGCTTGCATCAACCGGGGATCGTTGCGGTACTTGTCGCCGTGCAAGAAGAAGTCAGCGACGAAGATGCAGTGGCTGACGCGGAAATAGACGTTTCGAAGCGTGGCGGAGGAGTAGGAACTCTCCTTGGTCTCATCGATAGTTGACAGAACTTGCTGCGCAAGGCTAAATCACTCGTTGTACCAGCTCTCGAAGTCTTCGGCCTTGATCTTGCCCATGGTCTCGAAGATCTCAGTAATGTCGCCGCCATGGTAAGGGACGGTGCCGATAGCTCGCATGGCCTCGTAGTGGAAGTTCATGTCTTTGTGGAGTTGAATCATTGTTGCGGTTATTGATTGTATATATCAACTCAAAGACTGATTTGTGATAGGATTGATCAAAAATGAAGATCTGGTGATGTTCTGTTGTCTGTAGAATCCAATGGCAATGAAGCCATCTTCATCTTATTCTTATACTCATGAAACATCGCGACGTCGCCCTCTCTCGTCCTTGTAGCGCCAGACCGAGACCGAAACTTCTGTGCAAGTGCTTACTGAGTCCGAATGATGGGAGTCCGAGGCGATCCGACCGAGGGTCTTTGTTGTCACTCAGGCTTTTGAGTTGTCGACGACCAATTTGTCGCGACAGACCATAGGCACTAATTTACTATACCAGCGGCAGTCCAAAAATAGCCGCGAGACTGTTCGGCGCGCGCTCGCCGAACTTTCATCGGATCGGTCGTCTAGAGAGACCCCGAGATCGAAGGTCGCAACGCATTTATGGAGGACACAAAGGTCTCTCGACCTAGGTAAGGGAAATCGTTGCACATTCGGGGGATGAGATCCTAAGACTTTACGCCGGACTTTGCAAAGTCTTCCGGTTGGAGAAGGGGGCGGACGGATCGCATGACTTTTGACTATTCTCGGATCT
>QYSG01016146.1:0-11738 GCA_003988875.1 Lachnum nothofagi
TTAGTTTTATATATTTATTATTATATATTCTTTTTTTTTTTATTTTTTATATTAAATATTAGTAATTAATTTTTTTATATATTTATTATTATATATTCTTTTTTTTTTTATTTTTTATATTAAATATTAGTAATTAATTTAGGAAATATATTTTTGGATTATTTTATATTAAATAAATATATTTTTTTTTTTTTTGAATTTTTTAATTTTAGATTTTTAAAATTATATAATAAAATTAATACTATTTTATATTAATTTAATTATAAATAAAACCTAAAAAAAAAAAATATAATTATATAATTATATAATTTTAATATTTCCAAAAAATATTTAATTTAAATTAATATTCTTAAAAATAAATAATTTATATTTTAAATATATTATTATTTTTTAAAATTTATTTAGCTAATAATATTTTTATATTTTTATTATTTTTATTTATTTTTTTTTTTATTATTTTATTTAAGGTTTTTTTTGGCTTTCGGCTGGCATTAATCTTATTTTTTTTTATTTTTTTTATTATTTTTTTTTTATTTGGTTTTTTGGCAAGGGCCTATTCCCGCTGGTATAGGCTTTGGCGTTGGCGTTTTTTTTTTTATAATAAAATATATTTAATACTATAGGATTTCGCGATTATATCTTTTATAAAAAGGCTTTATCCCCGTTTGGCAAAAGAAAGCCATAGGTTATTTTTATTTTTTGCTATTATTTTATTATATTTAAGGCCTTTTACTCTTTTTTTTCTTTTTTTTTTCTTTTTATTTCTATTGTTTTTTCTTTGTTTTTGCTTTTGCCCTTGGCCTTGTTTTTTGGCCGGGTTTTAAGTATATTTTTAGGCGTATTAAACTTACTGTAATATTTGTTTTAGCAAAAAAATTATATTATTTTTTTAGGTATATTTTTGTTATAAATATTTTAAAAGAAATTTAAATTTAATAGTATTTTTAGAAAAAATATAATCTATATTAAATAAATATTATAAATATAAATTATAATTATAAATATAAATTAAATTGTAACTTTATCTAAAAAAAAAAAAAGTTAAAGTTTTTCTTTTAAGTTAAAAATAAACAATATTGCTTATAAATATTATTGGCAATTAATAATAATATTACTAATAATAAAAAAGCGCCGGCTTAAAAAAAAACAAAGAATAATCTATTTAAATAAAATATAAAACGTTAGTTTTAATCTTTTTATTATTAAATTTGTATAAATCCAAAGCTATATATAAATATATAATTTATATATTTATAATTAATTAATTAATTTTGTAAAAGTTTTTTATTATTTTAGAATAATTTTTAATTTGGCTTTTTATTGTTTTTTTTATTATAAACTTGCTTTATTTCTATTATATATATTTAATAGCCGCTTTTTCCTATTTTTAGCCGTATATTTCTATAATACCATAGATTTTTGCGTAATTATTTTTCTAGTTTTATATATTTATTTTTATTATTTATATAATAAAAAATATTTTAATTTAAAAATATTTTTTTTTATATTTTATTTTAATAATTAAATTTATAATTAAAAATTACTTTTTGTTATTCCAAATATTTAAAAGTTTTTTTATTATTTATATTATAATTATTATTCTAAAAAACTTAGAAGTTTTCTAAAGCATTGCAAAATCAAATATTAATATTTGCGGTAATAGTAATATTTAAATAAACCCTTATTTTAGTATTATTATTATTAATTATTAATATTTTTGCTAATTATTTAAGTATTTATTTATAGCATTTTTTTTTTATTTTAAGATTTTGCCGTAAAAGCCTTTAAATTACTCCAAAAATCTATTTATTTTTTAAAATAGCTTTAAAGCTTTTTTTATTTTTTATTTTTTTTATAGTTACTTTTAAATTTAAAAATATTTCTAGTATTTTTTAATTTTTTTTATTTTAATTTTTTTTCTATTGTAATTATAAATTTAGTTTTGCTTTTTTTAGTTTATAAGCTATTGTTTATATTTTTAGTTTAAGTTAATATAACTGCCCTAGTATTTTCTATAGTAAAAATATACTTTAAAGCTTATATTATTTTTTTTATTAATTATGTAATAGTTAATTATTATATTTATAAATATATAAAACTAAATTATATTTTTAATTTAATTTATTTATAAATAGATTTAATTAAATAAAAAACATTATTTAAACTTATATAAATTAAAAAACAATAGTTTTAAATATTTTATATTAATTGCTTTTAAATATTTAAAGGAATATATTTAATAGAAAATTTAATATTTTATTTAAATTAATTATTAGTAATATTAAAAATATTATAATATAAGGATTTTGGAGTTATTTTACTATAATCTAATAATATAAATATTATTTGAAAATAATTTAGATAATATAATTTAATATTTTTAAAATAAGCATTTAATTATTATATTTATTAATAAAAAAAGTAAATTTAATCAATTTTATTTTATGCTAAAATAAGCTTTATATATTTAACTATTATTATAACTTAAAAAACATTTTAGCAATCCTAATATTTAAAATAATTTCTATAAAATACAAAAATATAAAAAAATATTACCAGTAGATTTTATAAAAAATAATATTTATTATTTATTTAAAATTTAGGATTATATTTTAGATTTCCAAAAACAATATAATTTATTATAAAAAAATTTAATAACAAAATCTATAAAATTTATTTTTATATTTATTTAATATATTTTTTAAATTTGGTTTATTTGTTATAGGATTTTAGAAAATATTACTTTGCGGATATTATAATTTTATATTATTTTAGAATTTAATTTTTTTAATTAAAACTAATAATAATTATAAAAAAACACTAGGCGTTTCTACCATTAATATTTTTTTTTTTTTATATTTTCCTAAGTTTTATAATTTTAAATAATATTATTATATTTTAATTAAAAATATAAAATATTAATTTTATTTTAATTTTTGAATTTTTTTAATAAATTACAAATAATAAAACTAAAATTATTTTTATAATAAAAAATAGAAATTTGCTGCTTAAATAAATTTATTTTATCAAAGACTAGCCTTTAGTAAAATAATTATATAATTCTTTTATGGTTTTGATTTGGATTTTTTTACAAATATAATTTTATTATTATAAATTTACTAGACTTTAATATTATTTTTTAGTATTATATTTTTTTTTTTATTTATTTATTTGGATATTATATTTTGCTTTTTTATAATATATAAGTTTGCCGGAAAAAACTTAAATAAATAATTACTTAAAAAATTTAGCTATTATAAACATATTTTCTAATATAAAATAAAATATTGCTTTTTCTAATTTATAAATAAAATAATATATTATTAATATATATAAACTATGCCAACAATTTTATTATAATGATTTTATATATAAATAAATTAAATTCGCTATATTTTTAGTTATTTTTGCATTTTTATATTTTATATTAGCAATTGTAAATTTATAATAAATAATAAAAATAATAAATATTTTTGCTTTTATTTATTTTAGTATTTTATAATATTAATATTTTCCAATTATTTCCAAATAAATTTTTTAATCTAATAGGCTTTTATAAATGCTTTTTTTTCTAATATATATGCTTTATAATTATTTTTTTTATATTTCAACTAATATATGCCAAATAATTCCAGGGAAAAGGAATATAAAAGCAAATCAATGGTATTTTTTAAAATAACAAAAGCCCAAATATTTCTAATATATTTATATTAGAAATAAAACTTTATATAAGGATTTTAATATAAAACTAAGAAAATTAATGCTTTAATATTTTGCAAAAATTATTAAAAATATAATTAAAATCTAAAAATATATTATATATTTAAAAAAAGGCATAGCTATAATTTAGGAATAAGCATAAAAGCCGTTTATTTATATAAATTATAAAAATAGCCTGGATATATTTCCAAAATATAATTATAAAGGAATTGGTTTTTAAGCATTGCTAAATCTTTCTAAAATTCCATTAAATAATAATTTTATTAAAAAAAAGAAATTTCTTTATTTAAATAAAATATATATAAATATAAATATTAATATATAAAAAAAATATAAAAATTATTAATAAATTAATAATAAAAGTTATATATTATTTATAAAAATAATAACTGGTTTATATCAAAAAATTAATTAAATATATATTTTGCTTTAGCTTGATTTTCTAAATATTAAAATAATATAAAATGATTTTTTAAAAAATTTCAAATAAGTATTTTTTAAATTTTATTATTTTACTAGTTTTATTTTTTTAATTTAGGAAAAAAAAAAAGCAAAAAAAATCCTAAATATTATTAATATAATAATTATTATAAAATATTACAAAAAATATTATTAAATAATTAATAGTTTTGATTTATTTGTAATTTTATTATTATATTTAATATACGGAAATATAATTTTTTTCTGCAATTGGAATTTTATTTTAATTTATTAATTTTAATTAAAAAATATTAATATTTTTAATTTTTATTTAAAAGTTTTGATTTTGCTTTTAAACCAAATTAAAATAGTAATAATTCTTTAATTTATTTTAAGGTTATTTTCTATTCCTTAAACTATATTAAAAATTTTTATAAATAATTATTATTATAATTATAATATTTAAAAATCCAAAATTAAATAAAAAATATTAAAACAAAATATATTGTTTTTTTACGATTTTTGGCTTATATATATGATTTTTTTTTTTATATATATTAATATATATAAATTCTATTAAAAACATAATAATATAATATCTTTTAATTTATAAAACCGGTATTTTGCGTTTTATACTTTTATTCAAAGAATAAAACCTATTATATATATTATTTTAATATATTACAAATAATATTTATTATATATTATAATAAAGCTTTATAAGGCTTTATATTCAAAAAATGCCAGGCAACAGCAAAGCTTTTTGCAATATGCCCTTATACTAAAAATACCATAAAATAAAAGCAAAAACAAACTTAAAAACAAAACTAAAATACTAACAAATATATAAATAAATGTATTAAAAGCAAAGCTATAGTATTAAATCGAATTATAGCCAGTCAATAAAATAATATTTCCCCTTATTCTATAAGCATTAAAGCTTTAAAATACTACTTAATAACATTAATATATCCTTTAAATAAAACATTAAAAAAAATAATTTTTTAATTTATTTGTTAAGTTTGTTCTGCTTTATTTATTCCTATTTTCTACTAAATTGTTTTTTTTATAGGCTATTTTTACTTTTTGGATATAGGCTTACTATAAAACGCCTTAGTATTATATATATAATAATATAAAACCCAAAATCATATATTATAGCTTTAGGTTACCAAGTCTATTATTTTATTAATAAACCTAATGTTTTTAAATCTTTAAATTATATATTAAAAATAAATTTATAAATATTTTTATTTTATATATATTTGAAAATTGCAAATTTATAATAATAAAAAAAAAACTATATTAAATCATTAAAAACATATTAATAAAAACTATAAATAATATTTAATTACTAGATTTATATTATTAATAATTATAGTTTATTTTTTCTAGCTTTTGGATTTAAGCCAAAATTGCCGGAAAACACAAACAGCAATAAAATTAATAATAAAACAATAAATAATAAACTTTTGCTAAATAAAAAAATGCAATTAATTGCAATTATTAAATATTATATTTAAACAAATAAAACTTAATAAAAAACAAATAAAATATAATTATTTTTTTTAATACAAAAAAAAAACCTATAGTAAAATAATTTTTTAAAATAATGGTTAAGCGAAAAACTATTTATTTAAAACTTTATTTAATTTGTTTTTAGCTTTTAACATATAAAACAATTACTATTATATCAGTTATAAAATATTAAAATAAAATATTTTCTATAGTTTAAATTTAGATTTGGGTTTTTTATATATAAAAAACTATTTAAATTTTAAGAACCAAAAGATTTTTCTATGTTTTTTAATATATTCAAAAAAATAATTTAATATTGTTTAAATACTGCTAAATTATTGATATTAATTTTTTATATAATTTAGTATTAAAATAAAATCAATTAATTTGCGTTTTTTCTTTAAGTTTTATAAAAAAAAACTATTAATAAAATATAATTATTAAAATTAAAAATAATAAATTATTATAATTATTAAAAAATCAATGGATTATAAGTAATAATTAAATCTAAGAAAAAACTTATTTTATAAATGTAAAATATCGAAACCCTATAGATTAAATAAATAATTAAGGATTTTATTATTAAAAATAATTAAAAACTTAAAAAGCAAATATAATATTAAAATTAATAATATTTAAATCTTATTTGTAAAATTAGTTTTTAATTTATTAATATTATAGCTATTATATTTTTAAATAAAAATATATTTATAAAAAAATTTTAAAAATATAATTAAAACTATAAATAATATTGAAAATATTTCCAAAAAAAATTAAAAATTAAATTTATAATTAAAAAAAATATTATTAAATTTATTTTAATAAATAAAAATCTCCAAAAATAATTTTGATTTATTAATAATAATAAAAAAATATTAAAATAAGTTTTTTATTTAAATAAATTAAATATATTAATATTTTAAAAAAATAAAAAATTTTTAAGAAAATTTAAATTAAATTAAAAGTTTTAATATTAAAAAAAAATTTAATAATAATAAGAAAATATAAAAAATATATAAGTAAAAATAGTATTAAAACTAAAATAAAAACTAAAAAAAGCTTTATTTAATGTTTTTAATAATAAAAAAAAAGATTAAAAATTTAAAAAAAAAAAAAAAAAATTATTAAAAATATTTTAAATTAAAAAAATAATAATTATTAAAATTAAAAAAAAAAAGCTAAAAAATAGCCATTAAAAGTTCTTATATAAATTAATATTAGTATATAAAAGCTATTAATATTAAAACAAATAGTTTTAATAATACTACAAAAAAATATAGAATATAAGTTTTTAGAATTATTTAAAATTATTAAAATATAAATTAAAAATAGTTTTTAAAAATAAAAACTATTATAAAAAAGAATAAATATTATAAATTTATTTTAAAAAAGTTTTTAAAACTAATAATAATATTAGTAATTTATTTTATAAAATCTAAAAACTAAAAATAATACAAATATATTTTAGTTAAAACCATTTAATTAAAAATATTATTTAAATATTAATACTAAAGTATTTTCAAAATAAAGCAAAATTTTATATAATTATTTTAAATTTCCGTAATTTTCTTTAATTATTTTTTAAATTTTTTTAAATATAATAAACTTTTAGGTAAAAACAATAAAAAAAGCATTTTTAATTTTTTTAAATTCGCCTAAACTACTGCGCCATTTTTTTTAATGTTTATTCCAATGTAATAATATATAAAAATTTTTTAAAAAATAATGTTGGCTTAAAAGCTTTAGATATCCGCCCGAATTTTATATTATATAAAAAACTTTGTAAAAAAATAATCCTAAGTCCAAAGAAATTTTTGATTATTTGTCTTAATTTAATTTAATTTATTGCTTTTATTATCCTATATTTTTATTTATATAAATAATACTAAAATACTTTATAATTTTTATTATTATTTTTGTTTTTATTTTTATTATATATATTTTTATTATTACTTGAATTTTTAAATATTAGTTTAATTTATTTATTATATTAAAATTAAGTTATTTGATTTTTTATTTTAATTTATAGAAATGCCAAGCAATTAATTATTATTTTATAGTTTTTTAATATATTTGTTTATTAATTTTTAAAAATTTATATATTAAAAATTATTTAAAAATATTAAAAAAAACTATAGTACTAATTAACTTAATAAACTATAAAAAAAACCTTTATATTTATTAATATATTATAATAAAAACCAAAAATAAAAAAAATTATATATTTTAATTTAAGTAAAAACTATAATAAATTCCTTGATTACTTTAAATATAATTAATACATTAGTTTTTACTAATAATCTTTTAATTATTTTTAAAAATTATGAAATTTATATATTAAGCAAATTAATCAAATTTAATATTAGCGGTATATTTATTGCATTTAGTGCTATATTATAAATTATTAAAGTTATTATATATATAAAATAGCGCAGTTAAAATATTATTAGTGTTTGCGGTTATGTTATTCTTGGTAAACGCTAACATATAACCTTATATTTGCCGGCATATAAAATAATTAGTAATTTAATCAAAAGCAAACCGCTAATTGTTTTTAAAGTTTATATAATATTAATTTTTTAAATTTAATAGAAATTCAAAAAAAAGATTAACGCCGAGCTGAAATAAGTTAATATTTATTTAAAATTAAAATTAGAAGTTTATACGTTAAAACATGCTAAAACATAAGTTTAAAGCTATTAAAGGTTTATATAAAACAATGTAAATAAAGGCAAAATCTGGACTTAAGCTTTATTACCTACGTTCGAACGCAGGCTACTAAAATACAGGCTACCGGAAGAAAATAATAATAAAAAGCCTTTTCACAGAGGGCTGGCTAAGCAAAAAAAAAAAAAAAAAGAATATTAAAAATTAAAAATTAAATCTATATACTTGCCGATCGAATATTATAAAGTTTGCGGTTTTTTATAATAAGCCTTTTTAAAAGGAATATTCGAATAATAACTTAGATTATTATCGTTATTTCCTCCGCCTATAAAACTATTTATATATAACCCAAATCCTAAGTCTTAATAAAAGTATTTTAAATATTGGCTATATAAAGTTATTATAAAAATAAATAAGTTTATACGAAATACTTAAGGCTTTAAATAACAAAGGAAAAAATCCTAAAATAATAAAGGAAATTTTAAGGAAATTACAAAAACAATAAAAAACTTAGAATATTATAATAATAGAAATTAATAATTAAAAGTATTAATATTACAAAAAAAAAGAAATTAGGGAAAGAAAGATTTTTTTTTATAGTACCTAAAAGCCGGTTATAGCTTTAAATAATTATATTTAATTGATTGTTTTTGTTTATAAAATATAATTAAATATATAAAAAATATTTAATTTATTGGATTATAGTATTTAAAATAAAATTATGTTTGCTATTTGTAGTTTATAGTTATATTATAGAATATTCTAAGGTATTTGATTTATAATAAAAAGTTGTCTAATATCTAATTCAAATAACTTAAATGTTATTTTATTTATTAGAATATAATATTATTTGTTTAAAAATTTATTTTTGCGAATTTATTTAAATTTAAATAAAAAAAAATATTTTTTTAAAATTAAATATATGTAATTAAAATAATAAAAATAAATAAATAATTTATTTATATATTTTAAAATAGGCAGTTTTTCCTTAATATTATTATTTTATTTTTATAGTTTATTACTTTGGTTTTTTTGCTTTTGCTTATTACTACTAATATAAACAACTAATTTCAAAATTAACTAGACTACTAATATCAAATTTTTAAAAACTTAAATTTATTTATTAAAATTATAATATTTATAGATTTTTAATTTATAATTTTTAAAATATATTTTCTATATTATAAATAATTTACTTTTTGTATTTTTTTGGATTATTAATTAAATTAATTTTTTTTGGAAAATTTTTATAATTTGCTTAATATATCAAATTAAAAACTATAATTTTTTAAAGTTAATTTTTTTTTTTAATACCTAAAAATTTTAAACTATTATATTATAATAAAAAAAACTTATAAAAGCATAATTATTATAATATTTAAAAAAACTAAAAATTAAGATTATTATTAATTTATTTAAAATAATTATATAAATATATTTATATTTTTATATTAAAATATTAATTTTTATTTAATAAAAGTTTTAAAAGTTTTTTAATTTATTTTTTAAAATTAAAATATAAACTTTATTATAAAATTATTTGTTATTAGTTAAATGCTATTAGCTTTGTTTTTTTATTTATTATATATAAGTTTATTATTAAATTTTTAAATTTGATTTATTTATACTAAAAATAACAATAGTTTTCTAGCCGAAAAAATATACGTAGAATTATAGTATTTTTTGCCTTTTTATTATATTAGTTTATAAATATATAAATTACTATATAATTAATCTAGAAAACTAGCTACAGCTAAAATAAAGCTAGAAAACAAAAGCTTAAATATTTCTTAAGGCAAAATTAAAGCTTAAAATAAATTAAAATCTAAAATATATATTAATTATATTTATTTCCTATAAATAAACCAAATATCCTAAAAAATAATTTAAAAATAATATAAAAAAAACTAATTATTTTTGCTAATAATTCTATAAATTTATTGATTTTGGCATAGAAATAAACTTGAATTTTTTGCTATATTTGCCTATAAAAACCCTAATGTAAATTTTATTATATTAAATATTATTATTAATTATAAAAATACTATTAGCTGCATTTTATTATTTATATAATATAAAGCCAATAATTAACCGTAAAAATATATTTAGAAAAATAAAGTAATTTTTGTAAATATTATTTAAAGTTTATATAATATTAATAAAATAAAGAAAAACGCCGGTAGCATAGTTATTATTAAAGTTATATATATTGCAATAATTTGAAATAAAGCAAAAAAACTATTTTTTAAATAAAACAAAAAAAGCAATTCCGATTATATAATATATATAAAATAAATTTAGTAAATTAAAAGTAAATAAATAATATCCGTTTTTTTTTTTTTTTTATTTAATATATATAATTATATTATAATTATTTTAGGATTATTGTTTTTTCTGTAATATATAAATCCTTTGGATAATTGTATCGTTTTTTAATATAGTTTATATAAAACAAAAAATTATTTAGATTTAATTATATAAACCATTGTTATTAGTTATATTTCTATTGTTAATTTGATTTTTTTGTTTATTAACTATAGAATTGATTTAGGAATATATATTAATTAATTAAAAAAAGTAATAACTATTATATATTTTAATTTAGTTTTAATTATATAGTTTTTTTACTATATATTCCTTTTCTATAATTAATTTCCCAATATTTGGTTTATAATTAATATTAGAATATTTTAAAATTATTGTTTTATATTTAAAAAATCCTATTATGCAAAATTAAGTAGAAAAAATCAAATATAATAAAATAATAGATTAAATTTACCTAATATATATTAGTATTTTTAATTGCAAATAATTAAATGAAAATTAAAAAAAATATAATATAAACTAATTATAAATATATATAATATAATTTAAACCTATAAAGCTTATTTGCGATTATTTTTACTATTATAATTTATTTTGATAAAAATACTACTAATAAAGAAAAACAATTTTTATTTTTATTATATTAGATCTTTGTTTGTTATTAAGTTTTTTTTATTAATAATCGGACTTTTATATTACTACTAATAGCTTATTAAAAAAATGTTTTTAAAAATCCGACTTTATAGAAATAGAATTGAATTTTTATATATATAATATTAAAAAGGATATTGGCATAAGCTTTTCGTTTATTACTATATTAATAAATAAAAACGCTTTTTGTTATTTTAAATAATAAAAAACTAAAAGTTAATATAATATAATATATAAAAAAAATATAACATTAAAATATAATATATTTTATTAAAAAAAAATGGATTTTAAATTACTAGGCTTTTTTAAAATCTATTAATTAATTAAAATAAATAAAATTAAAATAAATTGCTTTTTTATAAACTAAACAACTAAAAATACTTATATAATAACAAAACTATTTTTATATTTTTAAAAATAATATTATTTTTAAAAAT
>QYSG01016157.1:0-27216 GCA_003988875.1 Lachnum nothofagi
ACCAATTGTTTTGGTTCATGTATAAAACGCCCTTATGGTGGATCAGTCTCTTTCTAGAATGACAACCATGACGCCTTGCCCGTACATGGAGTGATGGCGRTTCTCCGACATCCTACGACTTGTCTTCTGCACGAGGACCGCACTGACTCGGGKTGGTTCGCGACTTCCACTATCCTGAGATCTAAAATACACTGGATGGAAAAAGGAATGAACGACCATCCGTACTCAACAACAGCAACTCTAATCGTGACAGCAACCCCTCCCATTCAAAATTCTATCTTAAGTCCAACATTTAGACTGCTCCAAAGGGACTTACTTACCTGCGTAGCCTTGGTAAGAGAGGATCTGAGAACAGATGGGGCTCTCCACCACATAAACCGGGTGAGAGAGCTGCTATAAATTGCTCAATAATCTCAAACACAAYAACTGTTACTAAAATACCCCCAACTCCGCTCTATGCCCACGCCAATTCTATCACGTTCCCGATACATGTCTAACAGGAGTTTCAGAGGCGTATATGAATCAGCCCGATCTTCCCTTCTCTCCTTTTCAAACGAAAGTCTCGTACCAAGACTGYTGTCTCATGGTTCTTGCCGCTGAGCTTTCCCTGGAATTTGGATCAGAGATGTTGAATCTCGGCATGTGGTGAGAGCTGCGTGAATGAATGAATGTATGATGAGAATGACAGCAACTCCATTTTTGATAGCATCTTTACGCTCACTCATCCAGACTTTCTCCGAGGAAAACGGTCACATKCTGGCAAAAAAAGACCACTCCGTATCGAGATTTACCAACAGAATTTCGGCGAAGACTACACAGAAGTCCTACCATGGACCCCCACTGTGACCACCAAGATTTTCTGGCAGCTTCCAAGGCAGACAGTGGATGATGAAATACCCGCTATCAACCCTAAGTGAATAATCCCCTTCCTCCATCCCTCTCCCCTCCCTATAATTTCGTAACATAACTTCTAAAAATCGCAGACGCAAACATGAAGCCCCCTCCCACCTCCTCATAGCCTCTCTCCAACAGCCCAAACCGAATGCCTCTTAGTTTACTAGGATAAGCCGTCTTGTCGGAGAGCTCAGTTCTCCATCTCTCATACTCAGGAACGCAAGATCAGGTACGAAGATGAGGTGCTGCTTAGCATAGATGGGTTTGGGATGGTGTGATTGAACGAACGAAACGAATGACAGTAACCACGTCCGACGATCAACCTCCGCCCCTCCTCGACTGCGTACCGAGCATCAGACCACCAAAGCTCGGGATAGTACTGAGCAGGAAAAGTAGCAGCCCTAGTTTACAGCCCAAACACAGAGACATAGACACGGCTCCCGCGCCACTTATTCCTATAATGAGAAAAGAAGGGAAGAAGAAATGTCTTATGTATAGAGGTGAAGAAAAGGAAGCATTCACTTGAACTGCAGAACCAGAAACATATATCATATACTCCTAATCTAGACACAGAACTCCAACATTATTCCCAGTTCATATCCCATTCCAAATCCAGAGCTTTCTTCCAAGATGAGCCCAGATATCCATCAGTATCATGATATACAAGAAYACGCCTCATTACCATTCCAAAACCCCAACATCATCCCAAGAAACAAATTCACTTCAAGATTTAACTTTTCACACTACTCCCAAAACTACTAACCCCATCCCTCCACCTCTCCCCCACCTTCTCCCCAAACCCACCCATCCACTTCGGCAAGCGCATCCGCATCCTCACGCGTCCCTCAACTACCGCCTCCACCGCATTAATGAAGCCAAACGTAGCACTCCCAATCGCTCTGAARAACGCAATCACCGCCACGCTCCAAAGAATAAAACTAAGATAGAAGTTATCGCCAACATCCGTATTGCCGTACGCTTCGCTGACGGCCATAGCGAGGATGGCGTTCGCGACCATCCAGGAAACGACCATGTATGTGCGTACGGACTTGTAGTAGTCTTCCTGCTGTTGATATTCGGAGGTCTCGGGCGGCGGGACCTCGACGCGGTCGCGGAGGTTGCGGAGGGCTTCGTCGTAGCCGGAGTCGATATCGAGCTGCTCGGACGGCATCTCGAGCTCGACCGTGGAGCCTTTGCCTCTCGCGGTGCCGAGATCGGTATGGATGACATTGTCACCTTTTGTGCCCCAGGAGATGTCGTGGGTGTTGCAGAAGGCGTAGACCTGGAGCGTGCAGATGTAGGAGGGCAGCAGCATGAAGTACTGCCCGGCGGAGGTGAACATGTGCCAGGGGTCGAGGTAGAGGAAGGACATGAGGAAGTAAAGGCCGACGGTGGAGGCGGTAGAGACGATCAGGTTAGTGAAGATGTTGTGGCCGAGGTGGAGGTTGGCGTCTTTCTTGGTGAGTTGCCGGACGACGATCCAGATTGCGGCGAAGGTGTTGTAGGCCATGATTATACCGTAGATTATCATAGATGAGAGATAGAGCCTTTTGGCGCCTTGGGGTCTGTTGCCCATTGAGAGGATAAATTGTGTGCAGATGAGGAGGATGCAAACATATCGGAGGATGTAGAATATGATCTTYCCTATGTTGTGGCCAAAAGGATCAACATCTGAAGCGGCAAGAGATCCTGCAACGAAGTAGAAGGTTAAGTAGAAGTTGGCGAGAGAGAAGTAGGTGAAGAGTAAGCTGATGAACTGGTAGACAAATTCGATGTGAAGCAGGATCTTGCGGCCGACCGTATGGTCTGTCCGCCAAACTTGTCGAAAGTGTACTAAAGAATAGACAGCTGCGAAGAAGGCTCCATTAAGCCATCTTCTTCGTTGCGAGACGAACTCAGGTACAGTATCTAGAAAATCAGCATGACTTCATCAATCCAAAAGGAGCGACTCACCAGGCACATCAGTCTCTCCAGTACAGCTCTTGACATATTTCAAGACCCATTTCTCATCTCTCTTCGCCACCAACTCCCAACACAAGATTCGATCTTCAGCTAAGTACATATTCGCGGTAAAGACATCTGCATTTTGACCATGCAAAGTCTCTCCTTTGAAATATTGACTCAGGGGTCCATGGCCGGTATGATCATTCTGGAGCGCGTGATATCTGTACGCACTCAATGCACCTGGCAATACCGTGATATAGCCAAATACACTTTCCAACGGTTTATCCAAAATGTTGGACATCTTGTACTCGAAGTTCTGTGAGGCAACGAGAGGGTTCAAGAGATTGACTCCCAGCTTGCCTTTCATAGCTTTGATCTCACCACAGGCACCAGCCACGTTGGAATCCGTGTCGAAAGCCTTCCATAAATAATATAGCGAATTCCTACCCGGTTTAGTTCCCACATCCAGAAGGATACAGATGTTTGGCGTAAGAGCTCGGCCAAAAGCATTGAAAAACCAACGATGGGAGTTCAATTTCTTGGCGTTCTTCTCTTTCAAGCAGAAGATCATCTGGCAAGGAACGATTCCTTTCTCAGCTCCCTTGAACTTCAGATCCGAATCCAGAGAGACTTGAGTCGTGTATTCGTACACGTGAGCTTGCACCTCTTTTTGGTTGACCAAATTCTTGGCAATGCCGTCTTGGTAAACACCCATTGCTGCCAATGCGTCCAATGTCCGGGGATGAACTTTCTGTCGGCCATCGGAGACGATACACACAACAATCTTCTGCCATCCGTGCTCTCCCCAAGTTCTCGACTTCGATCGAGAGCAGAAATGCGAGATGTTCTTCATGACCGCGTGCATAGTCCTCGTGAAATCGATCTCATTCTCATTATACATCGTGATGCATATGAACAACTCCGTTTCTCTCGCCGTAGCTCCGATATTCTGGCGTAATTTATATCCCTTAGAGACGAAATCGTCTGGATCGCAAGTCACAGCCGTATATCGCATATGCGTGAATTCGATCTCGTCTCGTCTTGGCAGGAAACTATATAATATCGTAGGAATCTTACACTCTAGAATCAGCTCTCCATTGATCAATTTGACTTCTTTCTTGGCCATCTGAGCCTGCCGGGCTCCTCGTCGCTCCTGTCGTCCATCCGGCGCTGGCCCATAATGCTCGAAATACTCGTCTGTCTCTGTCTCATCTGTGAGAGTATCACTGGTCATGTACGACTCTCTCGTTTTCAAACTCGGCTTCATTCCTGACTTCAGTGGGCTTTCAGGACCAAAGACATCGTCTCCATCGCCTATGTCGTTCTCYAGAGGAATCGAGATCGTAGCATCGTCTGCGAAGGTCGAATTACGTGCTGATGCTCCAGGGCCAGAGAAGAGCGGTGCTGGAGGTAACGGTCGTCTCGGGCTTCCACCATATCTTGAAGAAGGTGTGCCAGGTCTCGGGCTGCCATTCAGATCCGCAGGCTCATATCGTAAATTCTCCGGCGGAGGCCTGCTGAATTCATTGGAGCCCCTCGACGGACTCCAAGATCTAGYCGGCGATGTTCTTCCGCTTGGGGTATACGGCTGGTATTGAGGTTCTGGAGCCGCCATCGGTGGCGCGGCATCAATAATCGACGGCGCTCGCGAATGGGACGTCGTGACGGAGGGTTGGTACGATCGTCTCGCCGCATACGATCTAAACGCACTACTGTGTGAGCTTGCTGCATTATTCTTATCTTTTGACTGAGATTCGAGATATGACGGAAGAGAGTTGAGCGACTGCCTGAGTGATGATCTCCTCTTCGAAGGCCCGTCAGGTAGATGTGGCAGATCTACTACTGGAGCTGGCTTCTTTCGCTGCAGCTTGCAGGTCGAAGTTGAGATCGATTCTTCTTCTTTCTTGAGAGCCTGAAAATGTTCTGGGGTCGATTTTGAAGGTGATTTTCTGATGTGCACTGCTAAAGGGCGTGGCAGCAATCTCTGTGATACGTACGGTCGACTGTTTGAATCGTCTTGTGATGTCAACAAACGGATCTGTGATCCATCTGAGGGTTGCCCTGTGGGTGTRGAGCTGTTTTCTTCGCCGTAGGACGGAGGCTCGTAGGATGGAGGCCCCGAGGGCGTATTTGGGCTTGCCATCTCGAATGTGTGGCTCTTCAGCGATCGATGCGCCGGCAATGAGTGCGGTTTGTTTACTTCAGATCATCGATTGCGGGGGTATGCGACGGCGTAAGGATTGGTTTGCGGATACAGTCGATCCTAGATGATGAGTGTTTTGCAATTATARCAAGAAATGGTATTTGCGTAGAAACGATGCATTCAAATGTCAAATATGTCTTGCAATGTTGAGCCCTAGCGCTGTGCTTTCCTTGTGATTTTGCGGGATGTTTGGGTGACGAGGAAGGCGCCGCCGTTGGCCCAACGACCGTGCGCGGAAGGAACCGACATGCCGTCCCGTTTTCAGGGGCACACCAGGCYAGCCGCTTAACTGCCGTATTTTGGTGATTTGCGTAAGGAATGAAATCTTACGAAGTACTATTTCCTGTCACGTAAGTTTAAAGGATGACCCAGTCCAAAAGACACGGGCATCCCTTTGCGAATTGGTGCTGTTTATTTTCGGATTGTCACGTAACAAATCCCGAGATCGAGAAACGTCGTATYCTGCCCTGATAGAGATACACCCAACTTAGCTCCAGCGGATGAAAACTCCAAGGTCTCAACGTACTCAAAAATTCATAGGGCAAACAATCTTCTCGAAGACAAAATCCACGAGATATTCACGCATAATGGAACCAAAAATACGTATATAGTTAAAATTATATCTATGAGTATACACAGAATCTCCCCAATATCCTCATCCGGCCTAGAGGCGTGTATCGAGTTTTATGAAATCCGTTCATGGGATCGTAACTGTACACATAGCTTGCCTCCCGCTCCTATATCCTCGTCTTCCCATCCGCAAATCTTTTACATCTCCAATAAAAATAATCCTCCGTTCTAGATCGCTGTCGAAAAGTGACAAGAGATCACCAATGATACAAGAGGGGGGTATAAAGAGCGCTCCCCAACGCCACGACGAAGGGTTAAAGAAAAYAAAAATGGTATGAGCGTTGTGCTTCATCAGAACTGTGCTGATATGCTCGGATACATGTACAGGAACGTAACGAAGATCGACGGCGGATATGGGGCGCGAGAAGGATTAGCTGCTAAGTATGTGAACTYAGTTCCAGCCGAGTGAGTTCTCTGCCATCATGGGTGCCGAGATTTGTTGTGTTCTTGCTGAGTTGCCTCCGCTGCCTCTGCTTCCTCTGCTGTCCCGATCATGCGTTTGCCCGCTAGGTGACATGCGACCGCCAGTCATGAAAACGTTTGATCCGCCCATGAGTGCAGGGCTCCCAGATTGCATCATCTCGGGGGTACTCATCACGGAGTTTGACCGACGGTGGTTTTGCTTGCGCTTCTTGTACCTCCGCGCAATCAAGAACATGGCGGCTCCATAGGCGGCAGACGCGCCGATAGCACCCACAGCGATGCCAGCAGTAGAAGCTTTGGTACCTGACGATGTATTCTGAGAGTCGGGATCGAAGACGCCAGAGTTGCCGCCTGGGTTATTGCCTGACGTGGGCTGAGACCCAGAGCCTGTTGAGGTGCCAGATCCCGCGCCAGGAATGAGAGGAATGGCAGGATTGATGTAATTCACGAGAGTATTGACACTGGCGTCGGCATTATTATAGATCTGTGCCGAGGGAATGTGTAGATCGAGACCGAGAGTGCTGACCATATTGGTAGGAATAAAGGCCATAGCGGCAGTGGTGACGAATCCCAGGGAAGTAGCCGTGTCAATTGGGTACAAGCTGTGCATAATGACTTGCTCTTCGTGAAGGCTCAATCCATCAGCCAAACCCTTTGGCAGGTATTTGAAAATCTGGGCTGAAGACAATGGGTTGTTGACTACGAAATCGAAGTTCAAGGCAAAAAGGAATCCGACTTGTACCCTGGACATACCCTCAGGCGGATTCTCAGTCGCGTTGGGGTTTGTAATGATCTTKGGCAAGTTCGGGTTCATGCCAGTCGGGAGAGGGGACTGGCTACCAGCGGACAGAGTTGGCGAGGCTGCAGAGATGATAGTCTGAGGAAGCCACATGGAGGTGAGAGTATTTGTGCCAGTGGGGTAAATCGTCTGAGGAGCTGATGTTGTCGTCGGGGTTGGCGTAAACGGAACAGCTGTGCTGGTTGAAATCTCAGTAGTTGGGCTGACAGCAGTCGTCGAGGACACGGTCGGTGGTGACGCCGTTGTCGGAACGGTGGCATTGGTCGTCGCAGAATCAGTAGGCAAGGATACAGAAGATGCCGTTGCCGAAGCCGAAGTCGTAGGTGCGGACAGGCTGGTGGTAGGCAAGGTAGTGTCCGTCAGATTTGCGGAGCTTGTTGGCAACACAGATGCGGTGGTTGGGGGTAAAGTCGCGCTGGATGTTGGTTGAGTGATATCTGTAGAGTTGGCCGAGGCCGTAGGACCTGTGAGGATGTCTGACGACGAAGTTGGAATCGAATCAGTTGCTGTTGGGATGCTCGACGTGGTGACGCCAGTTCCCGTAGGGATGCTTGTCGGAGGAATGTCAGTCGAATTAGCTGAGGTCGGGAGAGGCCCCAAATCACTTGTGGTGGGGGCGCTCGTCGGTCCAACTGAATCGCTCGTGACTGTGGGCAAAAGGTCGCTCGTTGTCGGGCCAAGAATACTGGAGATGATGCTTGCAAGATCAGTGGACTGTCCGCTTGTCGTYGCGAAYGCACTGTCGGTCGACGTAGGAGTATCTGTAGGAACAGCACCAGTCGATGCAGGACCAGTGACGCCATCAGTYGATGTCGGTGCCAAGTCTGAAGTGRCTTGACTGATGAGCGAACTGACACCCAGGTCTGAAGTGACTTGACTGATGAGCGARCTGACRCCCAGGTCCGAAGTAGGGAGAAGTCCATYTGCTGTTGTCGTCGGAGTGGYCGTGGGGGCAGTGCCAACATCAGAGGCAGCAGAGCTTGTTGCCGCGCCGGAGKCYGTAGTTGAGGCCGTTGGGGCAGTTCCGACTAGGCTSGATACATCAGAAACCAAGGGGGTGACCAAGGGGGTAGCAATTGTGTTCAGCAGAGAGGTAACGCCARCGAGAARACCAGAGTCACTTGCTGCAGCTGTTGGAGCGGTTGTACCTCCAGTTCCAGTATAMGTGACACCAGATGTAACGCTCTCCGCAGTATCTGAGGACAGAGGRACCTGGGAAGAAGACGTTACRACCCCRCCTGGGCCAAAGGTAATAGCACTATTGGACGATTCTGCTGAAGAATCTGACGCTGTTGTCGCTGTAGAGCCAGTTGCATCCGTAGTAGACGTRGGCTGGAGGATCGTCGACGGTASAATTCCAGTTGATCCTACTATTGGGYTGAGCAGAGAATCAACCRGTCCACCTGTGCTTGAAGCAGTCGTAGTCCCTGAAGTCCCTGARGTCCCACTCGATGAAGCGCTTGYGCTTGAGCTTGMGCTTGCGCTTGAAGATGTTGGCTGCAGCGGATTCAACAGACTGTCCAGTAAGCCCCCCGTGCCTGCTGCAGAACTACTACTACCGGTCCCCGTTGTCCCAAGTCCGAGTAGATCTCCCAGTGACCGCCGCGAAGACGATGAAGTCGACGAAAAAGAGGATGACGATGACGACGATTGCGACGACGAGGTAATYACTTCTTGAGAAAGTGTTTCTTCCGGTGYCGTTGTGGTGGCTGTCGAATTAACAAATATCTGCCGCTTGATCTGTCGTGGGTAATAAAATCTTGGTCGCTCATTTTCAGCAACTCCCAGCGTTGAGAGTAGTGCCACCGAGGCCACAAGGATTGATGGTGTATGCATCGTGGTAATTGCCTATTATTGTATCCGATTKGCTAGATTTTGCCAGAAAGACGATTGAAGAGTTCAGACGAAAGYGAAGTACTTTTGGAGATCCTAATCTGGGAGTCAGCAACAATAAGGTCGATTGCTGGCAGGTCAGCGCGACTGACTGTCAGGGCCAATTTATAACGAGTGTACTTGACAAAAATGTCAACGAGTGTGTCTGTCGATGATTCAAGTCAGCATACGTCAAGTATATCGTGAGTTTTGTTGCGCATAAATGATCCACGAAGATCTCTCCCAGCGACCGAAAGCCAGGCGCGGCGCCAGATCTCGCAGCGAAACAATTCGAATCGTCCAATTCCTCTCGATGCCGGTCGAACAATGAGATTGACTCACTTGATGAGATTAAAATATCAGTCGTAAATTCAAAATCGCGGTCTCAAAGGAGTGTCGTGACGAAAAATCGTCGGAGCAGGAGTGGAGTCTGTGGTCGTTCCTTGAATGCGTTCTCGATCATGAACCAGCAACCATTATCCAGAGGCCTCCCGAGGCTCTCGCGATTCGTATCGACAACTCGTAGAAAGCGTGCGAGCAAGCTGCACGTCTTGTCGAGGGCGGAATCGCTGGGGAGTGAAGAGGGAGGTCGTGAGGTGGAGAGRAGGAGGATGAAGAGGTAAGACGAGGGTGAGGCGTTAAGTTTGGCCCGGGGCGGAGGCGTTTGGTTTTGGGTGCAGGCCAATATTACGGGTTAGGGTGTGCCCAAGGCAAGGTTGGTGGTGCCAGGCAGGGCGAGCGTGCAGCAAGTGCGAGGGGGGAAATGAGCAAGAAGAGTAAGCGCAACTTGGCGGCCCTGCCACTCACTCCACTGGCGCCTACTCAAAGGGAGAAAAKRCAATTTAGAACGGGGCTCAACTTCGACTRTGCAGAAGACAGCCTCTTGGCCAGAAAGATTMGCGGATGGTCGTGCAGGTCTGTATACCGGAAGGATTGTGTGCGATCGTGCTGGGTGAGTAAAAGTGTAGTGGTGGAAACTTTCGATAGTCGTGTCACCCCGTGGAAGTTTGCCCTTCGGCCTCCTCGCCCTTTCTTTTGAGCCCAAGCGACGGGGCGGGATAAAGAGAACACGACGAGTCAACAAGCAATCAATGCACGGCGTTCTAGAAGCCGAAATACAAATAATAATAATGATGCCAGACTTCCTTTGTTTGAATTCGCAGGATAATTGCCTCTTCCCAACKTCGCTCTGTGGTCCCCTCTCCGGCTGCTGGTGCCCCATCTCTTCTCTTCACTTTTCGTGCTCTGCCCTGATTTCAGTGCCTGGCAACGTGCTCTCCAGTACACTTTTCGAGCAGTGCCGCATGAATTGGACTAGCAAGGATGCGGCCCGCAGGAAAACATTCGTGCCCCTTGAGTGATGCTTCCACGAACCCTGCGCCGTCCATCAACCGGCCGAATCAACACGCTCTCTTCGCCCCCCATCGCGTTTTAGAGTGCTCCCCGACCCAGCCTAAAAAGGCCTTTCATTTCCGTAGCCAACCACTCTTCCACACGGACTCGAGCGCGGCCCCAGATCTTTGAATTCCTAACGAGATTGTTCCTGAGCGAACTCTCGCCAAAACAAAGRCACCTTTGTCCTGCGGCCGATTAACCTGTCAGAACTCAGAGAATTTCCCGAGTCCACGAGACCGGCACGTTATGAACGGCTTCTTTCTTTCTCCCTCTCGATATGAAGATCTTAGAGCTGAAAAGGTCCCCGCCGCAAGGACGCGCAAGTGAAAGGTTTTGAGCGTGCATTATGCCGAAGGTACATATTGAGTGGTCATCAGCCACAAAGTAACTCAATAATAATGCTTCCAGATATGATCGGGGTGGGTTGTACAGATGTACGCTTTGTGCAGTCATGAGGATTAATTTTTCCGCTTTGCCTCCTGGATAAAGTGCTCTTCATTTACCACCAACTCGTGATATGAGGCGATCGTGATGGACCTCAGGACTTCCTGATGTGGTCCCGGAAGCACGAGTCTCGAGCCCTCTCCGCGCGCATCTCGAAATCTCCACCGATGAAGAGTCTAGCCGCTTTGGCGGACGCTTACACTGGGGAACTTCGGCGCCAAGCTGTAAATAGGCCTAGCCTGCCTCAAARCGGACAAACAATAAGACTTCAATATTGCCTGTGGGCGCCACGCTTTCACACGAAAGCTGTGATCGCGGCCCGTTTCTTTCTTGRGTTCGCGTTTTGAYGGCATTCGCGTTCTGAGTTTTGGAGGTATGAGCTTCCAGAAAAGCTTTCGGGTGGGCTTTTCGCCTGGTGCCGCAGCCAAACACAACGAGATCGTACCTGAAAACTCACGAGGCCCAGATCTGATCATCCAGCCCCGCCAAAAGTTGCAGGCGCAAATCAGTGATCTACACAAGTTGCATTCTGGACTCTCTGACTTCAAAACCACGCTATTTTTCGCGTCGCACTTTTTTGGAAGCTTTGCAACTCTTCCGGCAGCTAAGGTTTTCCTAAAATCCAACATCTTGAACCATCACCGAAGTTATCAAAGGTCCGCGACTAGCTGAGTAGCTGAAAACTCTATGTAGGAGACACAACGGCAGAACACACTCGGACAGCCTCATCACCCGGCAATTCGGGAGCAGACCTTCGCGACGTCTCGAGAACACAAATCTCTGCTGTCTCTCCCCTCCCCTCCCATAAAACCAAGAGCAGCCTTATCACTCTGCAGTTTCAGCCTTAGTTTACGTAGAAACCCATCACCTCGGTTGTATCAGAAACCTGTCGTCACCCGTGCCTCTCAAATTCAAGTCCCCGTCCCCTAACCGTATCTCTCGTTCAACTRAGCCTCACTTCYCACCCTGCCAACAAACGAGCAAGCTTCCCATTCCTCTTGCCATTCAGCTCCGAGCCCCTCYTTACATTACATCCACCATCGGCCCTACCCACGTTTCACCAGTGTCCACCACCATCTCCCCCCTTTTCCAGAACGCCATGCCGCGTTTCATGATCTCGAGAACGGCCTCCCAGCATCTCGAGCTCAAGTTTTTGATTTCATTACGGAGAAAGCCAGGAACTCTCTTGCTTTCACTAGGGAAACAATTGCAAACAATTTCCCAAACTTGAAAAGTTGCGGATTCTATGATTCAAGGTCCATGTTTACCCCATCTCATCATCTCATCTGCCGCAAATGAACAAATATCGGCAWTTCGCTCCTCCACTTCCTYGAGRAAAAGGGGCTCGCGTATCACCTGATACTCATCACATGYCTCTTCTCCTCCCTCACAATTATGTGTAAYATTCACAAAAAGGCACAAGAAACACACACAAAACAAAATCCTCTCCYCTTCCCCCTTTCAGACATTTGTTGCACGTCGCATTTGGAGAATGCAGTCACTGGACCTGCACCATCCTATCACATCCGGTGCTGCTGCGCCCACCCCACCCCACCCACACCGAGGCTTCCATATTTAGCCCAGCCCAGAAAGRACTGTAGTCGCGCGCATACTCCCTCTTTGGAYAGCACGCATTGTTTTCTGTCTTTACGAGTGAGGCGCATCGGTTCCGTCAAGTGATAGAAATCTATGCAGAAGYAAAGCATTTTCGTCAAGTGGCTGAGAGCACAGAAATACTATGGAAGAGGATGCTTCCGGTCAGCTTCGAGCAATTCTGTTTATTTCCATGTCCTTTTATTCGACCGAAGTGAGCTTGGGGAGACACAGGAGAGGCTGGGCTGGCCTGTTATGCACGTGGGATATATTTTCGAACATACGAGATTTCGTCCCRATCCTATGTTGGTGACTCTGTTTGTGTTCCTGCAGTTCCGTTCCTCATCCAGCCACTCTCAGAACTTCAGCCCCCAAGACGAAATCCCCCAACCTCGTGATTGGAAGATCCCAAGAGGTTGGGTAGTAACAGCGCATCGCATGTTCTGCAGCGTATATTTATCCAGACCAGATGCCTCGGTGACTCGATGCACTGCGCGAGTCGGGACGAAAAAGAGTCGGTGGTTACCTGCTACCTCGCCGCAAAGTCGCTTTCGGGTGGTGGGACGGCGAGGATGGGACGTTTCTGCAGGTGTACATGTACAGTAGTCGTGGGGTTACATTCTACGAGCCTAGTGCGAGTGTGCGGACTGCAGCTGAATAGAGCGTGATCTGCGCTGGGAGAAGTATTTGAGAGGTGCGACTCGTGGATTTACAAGAGGTATTTGTTTCGTTGTAGCAGGCGCCAGTGTAGGTGGTATTACGACTTCCCTTTTCGATCCGAGCAGCAGGTAATGGTATGTTTCGGATTATGCAAGTGATCCATCGATCTGTATTAGATTTTAGGACTTTTAACTTAAGCCAATCCCCGTACACCATAATTCACCTTGAGTCTAGATGTCTATATGTATTCCTTGTGCGACCTGAGAATCACGCATACAGATAGGCAAGCATCGGCCAACGATCAGGCGTTACGCTCCATCTCTCTCAGTCTCTCCGATCGAGCGATCAAATTCGCACAGTTTCCTACCCTAATCAAAGATCAAAAGTAGGTTTTGTCCCATTGTGTACCAATCGCCGTCAAGACAAGGTCTGCTGTCAACTTCATATCTGTTCCTGAGGCAAGTGCCTTTCGCGGTAGCACCATATCATCACTTCATCAGATTCGCCGCTTCAGAACCGCCTATCTTCCTCCTCGCATTATACTAGTCCCCCGAATACCACGCGTCGATCTCCAGTCCCTGCTTTTCAAATTGCACGGAGCAATGTACTGAGCAACTCTCCACTGAATACTTCGTCTTGCCTTGCTTCACCTTCAATCTCATGAGCCTTCCTTTCTCCACTTCAAAGTCCACCGCACGCTTCGGTCGATGCTCTGTCTCTTTAAGAGCCCTGCCTTTCTCCTCTGGCCTCTCGACCCCAGACTCTCGGCTCACGTCCATGAACCTCAGCTTCCGATCGCCAACCATGCCCCTCTCTCTTCAAGACGCCTCTTATCCTCCTCCAGTGCTTCAGATTGAGCCTTATGTCTGTCTTCGTCGTTGAGAATCTATATTTCTCGTTTCTGCAGGGACGTACTGTCGCTTTGCTAGTGCTTCCTCTTGCGAGTCCTCGTAACTAGGCAACATATTTGTGGTAGCAGTAGTTCCTATATCGTCGTTGACGATATTGCCGTCCTGGGTCTTCATACCCTCCTCCTTCTGAGGACTTTCTGTCTCGAAACAGAGGGGTTCGAATGGTTCTTGGAGCCTGGCGAGGCATGTCTCTGCTCCTTTCTTTCGTTCAGGTTTGTTCGTCGCGCAGAGAAGCGATGACATGAGCTTCCTCCATGAGAATCCTGGAGACATGTTGACCGCTGTCTGCCCTTTCTTCTTGTCAAAAAGCGTAGAATATGGGTTACCTTTGGTATCGATATCCCTTTGGAGGACTGAAATGCTTTTGGTCGACGATGTGGCTTTGCTAGTCGGTCAGGTAAGGCGGATTCTGGGACGCGGGGTGAGACAATACATTCTTACTTTTTGATACGTCACTTCAGGACTACTACGCAAAATGTGAATCAATAGCCTTCGAGTACCAAATCGACTCGAGAGATCGACTTCTGGAGTGTAATCTCCAATGAAACATCTAGTCAGCTTCTTCTTTTACTCAGCGGCACCCTGAACTCACCAACAGCACTCCCCACCGTGACACAGCTTCTGCTTCGTGATCCACCTGCACGAGCACTCCTTCGCGGATCTGCATGTTAGTACTTCTCCTTCGCCTGCATATGGCTAGTATCCTGCGTAAAATTGGCCTTCAAGCGTTGAAGCTAAAAGCAGTCGAAATATTTCCTTGAGTTTGTCTACTCAGTAACGGAGCCGGTAGTGAGTGGATTTGAAAAAACAGACGTAACCTTGACTCCGATACGAAGTGACTGAGCCATATATTGTGTGTGAATCACTTGACAATCACTGTCCATCATCCCTTGCCATCTCGAATCGCGAAGAAGTGGTAGTCAAAAGGAGGGGCCCACGCTTAAGCGAGACAGTAAAAGGGGTACCAAATCAACCACCATACTCACGTACACCGTCATCTTCAATGACTAGTGATTGAAGCGTATACTCACAGCTTCCAAGTCTTCAACGACGTAATGGATACAGCACCTCTCACGAGGGATAAGATCCCCAGCACTTTCCCCCTCCCTGCTCTTCCCAGAGCCCATCCAAAACATCAAGACACACTACAAACTCCAAACACAAAATCAAAATACACATCTCGACGAAGAGCCCAAGACCCAGAATTCTAGAGAAACAGCATTCCAAGCCCTCGCATACCAAGACACGATGGCCATCACCAACCCCTCACAGCACCAGCTCGTGGACTCCTACACATGGTGGAAATGCTGCTAGCTGGTAAGTCTCACCAAACTAACCCCCTGCCAAGCCACGCCAAAAGCTGACAACAAACAGAACTGCAGCAAAATCCATACGTGGGACTACGAACACTGTAGCTGTGGACATGATCGCTGCGAGTTGTGCGGCAGAGGGCCTCAATGATCTGGGGGCGGGCGTGTGAGGAGTATTATAGGGAGGACTATGAAACATTTTGAGAGGGATGGGATGGCTGGTCGGATGTAGATTAGGGAGAATAATGGAAGATCGTTGACGTTGACGTTTGTTTTTGTTAAATGGTATTAATTCTTGCTTTTGTGAGGGCTTCAGGTCATGGCGGATACTTTCCCTTCCACAGAGCCGGAGGCATGAACTCAAGACCGGCTGCCAAGAAGGAACAGCTTAGACATCCTCGCTAGGTGCTTGGAATTCTCTCATAGCACCTGATTCCTAGTTTTCGAAGCTACTGTGAAGCCTTGTCAAGTAGAGCGATTTGCTGTCAGCTTCAAGATTGCTGTCATTTCCTCTCTCCGTTCGTTCAATCCACCTCATTTGAACTTACGATGCCACCCAGAGTAATTTCCTACTTGTCGACCAAGAGGAATAGGAAGAAGGAAAAGTGTCGACGATGTGAGTATCCACTTCTCTCCATGACCTCCTCTTCCTCCGGAACCCGTTGCATGCTATCATTCCATTCTTGATCTTAGGCTAGAAATAGCAAAGCGCACTCTCGATATCTCGAAGTGGCCGCCATACTCAGGACTAGTACTTAGTCAAGTCCACCGAAATGGGGCTTGCAAGAACCCTGAAAGATTCTTCAAGTATAAAAGAAACGCGCACGCCAGAAAATCTTAATAAGTGATAGTCAACCATCTAAGAGGCGAAGCACATGGGGAACTAGTCACTAGAACGGGGCCTGTACATCTTTTCGTCTCCCTCACACACCTGCCACCGTGTCTGTCTATTCACCTCCAACGCTCTGCTAAAACCCCAGTAAGAATGACAGTAATATTTAAGTTGACAGCAGACCAAGTTCCAAATATGCTCACTTAAGCCAGCTATTTCCATCCTAACACGAGGGCAGACTTTAGGTAGAATCCATAGAGTGTTCAAGTGGATGGAACTGAGGCCACCACACCGCCCACGTGGTCTGGTGCATTTTTGGTGTCTTCCATTCTGGAATTTCGATTGAGCGACGACAAAGAAATATATATGATGAGAGAGGAAGCAGACCTAGTGAATCGCCAGTTGACAGGCTTAGACCCCTAGCAATCTCAGATTCGAGGGGAAATCCCGGACGAGACATCCTATGACCACCGCAAAAGAACATCAGGACTAAGGAGACTTCCCTCTGATCGAACTTTCAGCCTAGCTGCTCAATGTATACAATAGGTTGCCCGAAATAAACAACCCACTAAATGGAAAGCAGAAACTGAGAGAAATTCGGGACATGCGGAGTTCTGAGACTGTATGAAATTCTACGAACTCCAGCACCACGTTAGCCCTAGCGATGCCTTCGAATTCCGAGTTCATCGAATGCTGCTAGAAGAAAAGAAAAGAAATCTCGACTGAACGTTTGAGCGTAGTGACAGCAACTGGCCACTTGACAGCAAGTATCGTCGCATGCTGGAGCAAGTTTTCTAAATGGTAATGGCGGAGATAGGAAAGTTCTCACTTGAGACAAGCCGGCTTTCAAAAGTCCAGTAGAAGCAGCTTGTACAGCAGCGCCATGATGCAGGTTCTCTGTCAGATCTTCAATTCCGTAGCGTTTTCGGCACTGAACCAAAAGGGTTTACATACCTCTCTCGAAGAATTGGAAGCTTAGAATCCCGTTTGTACCTGGCTTTGTTCTTGGGGAAAAAATGATAGTACAGTACTAGGGTCTGCCTGACCAGGTTGGAGCAACATATTATTTCATTAGCTATTCCCGCACCTATCACCTCTCACCTTTCCCAACCTAACCAGCTCATTTCTTCCCCGCCATCTCCAGCGCAAACTTCACAGCTGGTACTTCCTCATCGATCTTCAGAATGGGTGGCTCAGGTCCAAGTGGCGTAATACTGAACGGATTGATCTGTCTCATCATCAGCACCATCCCACCGTGCACCTCTTTTATCCCCTCCCATCCTCGGAGGAGAGCTCACCTGCGTATGACTCCTCGTATAATGCCTCTTGATATGCTCAAACTGCGTCGTCTCCCCAAACGCCGGGACCTACAACCCATCATCATCATCATCAGTATTACTCCATCAAGAGACAACTGAGAGTCTCAGGAACAAAACACGCAATACGTACCTTCCAATACAACTCCCTCAACCACTTATGAATGTACGGATACCCACTCCGCACATCCCTCACATTCGTCTTAAAATGCTGCACATACACGACATCAAACCTAATCATCGTCGTGTACAGCCTCACATCCGCCTCCGTGATCTGCTTCCCAAAGTAATACGGGCCTCCACTCTCTGCAAGATGTTTCTCCACCCTATCCAGGGAAGAGAATAGCGCTGTGCAAGCAGCTTCGTACGCAGACGCCGTAGTCGCGAACCCCGATTTGTAGACGCCGTTATTAATGCTGTGATACGTCCACCCGTTCGTCTCCTCGATCTGCGTCCTCAACGCCTCGGGGTACAAATCGACCTTCTTATACCTCTCCTCAAGCAAATCATCGAACTACACCACCCCCCAAACCATCAGCCTTTTCCTCCCCAATCCCAACTCCAGAAAGGAAAGAGTACATACCTCCGTATACATCATCCTAATAATCTCACTACTCTCATTACTCACAATCGCTTCCTGTTTCTTATCCCACAGCAGCGGCACCGTAAAGCGCCCATCATATTCGGCATCAACCTTGAAGTATACATCCCTGATATGTTTGGCCCCATTGACTTTATCTTCCGTGACCTCGTCCCCAGGCGCATCTGTATCATCCTTCGTCGCGAACCGCCAGCCTTTCTGCTGCATGTGCCAGTGCACGGACGTGAACGGTATTATCTCTTCCAGGCCTTTCAGCTTCCTGACAATAAGCGTGCGGTGCGCCCAGGGGCAGGCGTAGGAGACGTAGAGATGATATCGATCTTTCTCAGGCGGGAACTCCCCACCCTTCGTTATGAAATTCCGGAACTGCGATTGTTTGCGCTTGAACTCGCCCGATTTGTCGTTGGGCGCGACCCAGTCTGTGATCTTTTGTTCCGCCTTTAATACACTCATTAGCCCCTCATCACCCTATCCCCTATCCCCTTTCCCCCTCTGGACCTCTACTTACCATCTTCACTATTTTACTCGTTGAGAAGAAACGCTTTCTAGTAATTGAGATAACTGGACAATTGAGTTGCGTAATGGGTAGTAGCAGGGATCTGGAGAGCATTGAAGGAGATGGAAGTGAAGGGATTCTTTGTTGTCTTTATGGATGGCGGGGTACATTTTTTTGT
Organism: Lachnum nothofagi; assembly: GCA_003988875.1. Classification (NCBI taxonomy): domain Eukaryota; kingdom Fungi; phylum Ascomycota; class Leotiomycetes; order Helotiales; family Lachnaceae; genus Lachnum; species Lachnum nothofagi. The sequence goes on from QYSG01016157.1 coordinate 18,502, forward strand.
GCTTGCTAATGATGACGGCAACCCGCGGGGCCTGCATAGTGTTACTTCAGCACCCCTCAGTGGCTAGTACCCCTCTTACCAAGACGAAATATATTAGCAAATACGCCCCCACTGATCACAAGCTGGTCTCAAATCAATGATACGAGCTGCATAGTTTGTGGTTGTGCTTTGGTAATGGAATGCATGGTGGAGGTTCTATTTATTTTGTAAAAAACAAAGGCCGTTCATCACATRCCAATCTTCGTTTTCCACGCCTGATGTCTATGTAGTTCGTTCGTTCATTCCAAGAAGCCATCAATCATCACAAACCCATCAAGTTCCGTATCCCAGTAATCTAGTTCCTCATCTTCATATTGATAAACGGCACCTCCACGTCCTCCTCTGTCGTATCCTCCACACACACCTCGAAAATAACATTCTTCTGATGCTCCGGGACCGGCTTCTTCGAGATATGCGCCACCAAATCGCTCAGCTTCATCGCGTACCGATCCTGCAGCTTGGCCCTGGGGAAGAAGCTAGCGTAGAGGAGACTAACTCCTGAGCTCAGCATCGTGATCGTGAGGCCCTTCTTTTCAAAATCGTCGATGAGCTCCTGCAGCGTGATGTCCTCAATTTCGAAGCGGTCCCACAGCTTGTCGATGGTGACCTCGCCGTTCTTGCCGACGTATTTGCCCTTGGGGCTGGCGACGGGCTCGGAGAAGCCGAAGAAGGGCAGCGCCAGGTTGACGAAGCCGTTCTTGTATTGCTCGAGGTCCGTCTTGCCGTCGATGACTTTGTAGAACTCGAGGATGACGAGGCCGGTGACTAGGGCGGTGGTCGTGGCAATGGCCGGGATGATCTTGCCGGCGATGAATTTGGTCTTGTGGCGGTCGGCAAGCTCGATCTTGTAGTTCTCGGCGCGTAGGTTGCTTGCGGCTGTGATGAAGTCGATGTGGAAGTTGGTATCATCGTCCTTCTCGAATTCAACTGGTTGCAGCTTGAAGCCTGCCAGTGAGTTCGGCGCTGGGATCTTGTCGGTGATGTTCTTCAGCTCTTCAGTGTCATTAAAGCCTCCTGCGTTTGCATTTGGATCCTGTTATGATTAGTGAAAACCCTCAATACACCAGGAGTAAACATACCGGCTCGCTGTCATCGGCCTGGATCTTCACAGCCGCGTTTGGCGAGAAGTCAGGGATAATCATGTTATCCAAGACCTTCTGAATCGTGGCTGTGTCCAAGCCCTTAGTGTTGATTCCATAGTTGAAGGCGTGGAGGTTTGCACCCGCAACAATAAATGTCCAGTGGAACTCATTCTTTGGGTCGAACTTCAATGCGTYTGGAGCACGCTTTGGCCCTGACCAGAAGGGTGCGCCGCTTGATGAGGTTGAGTCCTTGGGAAAGTTGTATAATAATTGCTGGATGGCGTTGTTGTATTGCTTCTCAAATTGGAGACGAGCCCACTGAATGCAGTCCTCCACGCTCAGAGGCTTCTCGTCTACCAAATAGTCTCTAATCATCTCAAGAGTAGCCTTCTCATTGCCGCCTTGCTTGAGAGTAGTCTCGATGTAGTTTGGTTGGCCGAGGTATAGGTTGACAGTCTCAGCAGGCTTGACGAAGTAGGACTCGAACAAATCTCGGGCCCACGCGATAGTGTGCTCAATCTTGTTCGGGAAGCTCCTCAACGTACACATCGGGAAGGACTGCTCGGGCGGATCCTGCGAGCTCGAGTACGACTCGGTTAGCTGCGGAATAATTACTTGCGTATTACCCTTGGTGCCCAATGTGCCGCTTTCCAGAAGTGGCTTCCGGAAGAAAACGCATCTGCGATCAACATAGGTACGCGCGTCCACATTGTCTAGAGCATTGGTAACTCCATCTAGAGAGTTCCAGAAATCCTCATGGAAGATGTGTTCCGTGTCTTGCCCCACTCTGTCTCGAAGTGTCACAATATGGCCCTTAAGGTCAGGGTTCATGGCTTGGACAGCCCCGGCAGCACAGTCACTCTTGAGCTTGCCGACATCCTTTGGTCTGAATAGGAATTGCCGATTAAGATTGCTCTTTTCGATCGAATCCATGTCTGTGACACTGATTTTGCCCTTAGGCCCAACAGCAAGACCAATCATTGCCCAGTTCTTCAACATTTCGCAACCGATAGCACCGGCACCGACCAAGAACTCTTGGATATTGCCAAGTTTTTCTTGGAACTCTCTACCGAACACTGCGATCTGGCCATCATATCTGGTGTTGAGTGGCTTGTTCAATTCCTCCGATCTGGCAGAATTAGCGGGTAAGGACTCTAGGGAATCGAAGTATAGATATTGGAAGATTGGGTGAAATTTCCCTGAAACAGCTTTCAGGACCTCCTGGGCAGCGAGTCCGCCGAAGAAAGCGGCCATAGGACTCAGATCACCCTGTGCTTGATAACTAAGCTCCGTGAGCAGCTTCTCGTCTATCTCAACCTCCTGCTTCTCCTGCTTCGCGAATGCTTTAGCTGCGCCAATAACGATAGCTGCGTCCGCTGGATGCATGGGCCGCGGGAGGTGACCATGTTGCTCGGCAAATGCGTGTAGTGCCTGGAATCCAATATGTAGTTGTTGAGGGCGGTCAAACTTCGCGTAATCGGAGATCAAGAACTCGGGGGCCTTGAGAGAGGTAGAGAGAGCCTTGAAGGCAATCTCTTTAGGCATCTTGACTTGCTGGTACATGCCGCCCTTCTTGTATGTCCCGAGTCCACTGACGTCTCCGATCGAGAACGTATACGGGCCCTTGACTGTGACTTTTCGTGGCTCTGCCCCATTAAGCTTCTCCATGCCCACCAGCTCGGAGAAGGTAACATAGTCCCCATCCTCGAGGCCATGTCTGGTCTCGTCCAAGGCAGATACTAGTCCTTCCTCGTCAATGCCTGCGACAATACCACTGACCGGTGCCTCTCCTGTAGGGTCYAGAACCGTGAACTTCTCGCCAAAGTCGCAGAATATCGACCCAAAAAGCCCAAATGTATCCGCAGTCACCAGGTAGATRCCCTTCGAGTGTAGGTAGTCGCCAAYAATAATTTGGTCCTTGATTGGGGTATTCGTAAGAACAACGACTTGAAATTCGTCGAACTGGGAGAGGTTAGAGGTCAAACTGTAGACGCTCAGTCAGCACCTGATTTATCAGCAGGGGTGGAGGTGAGCTTGCCTGTCCGATTGATGAACRGTGACGGGCGTATATGCGTTCAGCTCAGCAACTCTTGGTGCAGTGACAGCTGCTCGGGGCTTGCCRACATCTTCTGGGTGGAGGAAGAAYTGCGARGAAAGGTCTGAGATGACTGCGGGGGCGGGGTCGTRGAGCGTGAGGCTTTTGACGCCAGCCAGGGCTATGTTCTTCGCGATCTCRACACCGAGGCCCTTYAGTCCAACAATAAGCACATTCGATGCGCTCATGCGTTTCATYGCCTCATGCCCAAGCACGTAGAGTTGTCTGCTGTATAGTGACTCGTCGATTTCCGTCTTGCCTACCACCGACTCGTCTACCTGCATCTTSGTCTCCTCCAAATCGACGTTTAYGGGYRGCTGCCAGAAGAACTCATCAGCGTTAGAGTATTGGGGGAGGAAACCGTCTAAGACAGAGCTTCAAACGAGTATGAAGCTTGTCTGCGAGCTTTCCCCCGGGGGCAAATGTCTAACTTACAGCCATGGCTTTCTTGTGCGGCGGAGATGGATCCGGGTTGGATAACTTGCGCTTTGCCGGCTTGCTCTCGCCGTTCGTTATCACCGGGGCGGGAATCTTGACGTTTGTGTTGTGTCCCAAGCTGGTTCGAGCTCTGGGTCCTTGATGGGTACCAGATCTTGAACCGCTCGAGTAGTTAATGGCCCTGTCCGCAGTCTACGCGCTGTTGATGGGTATGGTAAGTCGTGTATAGAGGGAGGTCGATATATGCTGAGATTTGTTGTGGAGGGAGGAAAGGAGAATGTGGGATGGAGCGTGAAATGTTGTGATTTKTGAGGAGGCAACAGCTGGTACCTGAGCTTCCGCATCGAAGTCTCTAGATCCGCCGTTTAGGAATCTGCAGCCTCTCGATACAGTAGCAGCCTGAGGCAGAATGGGGAGGGGGCTGAGGTGATCCTTGCGAGGAGTCACGACGCCGCCGCCGTCGTACTGTGAATATTCTGCAGCGACTGCTTATAAATCATTTTTTACAATTTTGCCTTTTTCCATCCATGATTCCCRTTCCCATTGCCRGATCCCAAGATCACGAGATGYACATCAAACTGTCTACGGCCAGCCAGCTCATGCGATGCGGCTGGATTCATGCTCTCTGGCTCTCAGCCGCGGATTGATCGGCATGGGAAGGCGCAGGGGCATCAGATGAAGTCAGAGCGGCCTGCCAAGGATTTGCGACCCCGCCTCCGATCACACAGTAATAGTAATCCGCGGAGTCGGCGAAGTGGGATGAAAACACGGACACGGAGCAAAACGGGACGCTGGACTCAACAGCACCMCTCCGCTATACCCCGCTCTCATCATCATSATATGCATGGCAGTCTTGGGCCGACRYTTCCACGTGCGTATGTCGTACAGTCCTTGTCTCATCAAGATGACTTCCCCGAGGCCCGTCGCCCGCCTTTGCAGATGCAAGAACAGGGTCACAAAATTGCATGCAGATAGATGTGTGTACTTCAAGGAATCCTTCCGTTGTATTCATGCGCTATTTGGTATCCGTGCTCGTTCTTYCGTGTCCCTCGGTGCTGTCCTGAGCCACCTYGCCATGATAATGTCTATGCAGAAAGGAAATCGTGCCCGAGTGCCCCGCCTAGTTGACCTTCTGCAGCTCAACATCACTGTAGATGTGTCAGTGGCAGGTATTGCCGCGTATATTGTAGCGGCACTCACAAGATGAGGGACGCATTCGCCGGAATTGCACCAGGAAAGCCACTGTCCGAATCTGTTAGTTCTGCGCAGCACTTCTTGYGRTAGGGTGTCAAGATATGGGCCGCCTGTTTCCCCAACCTTCGATCGATCCCAGAAGTGGTTTGACGGCCATTCGATGACAGGGGGATTCAGAGAGAATCATAGACATACCTTGCGCCGTAGCCGTAGTCACTGTGAACACGGATTAGCTTTGACATTGTAGGAGCTTCCAGCAGCTTGTGCTTACGGTGTAATATCCAAAGTGGCYTTCTCGCCGGTCTTCATGGTCGTAACGCCCTCATCCCAGCCTGTGTTGTTAGCCAACTGAGTGTCTRGCAGCCAATGGTGCTTGGAGRCATACCCTTGATGACCTTTCCAACACCAATTTTGACGACGAAGGCACCGCGGCCAACGGAGGAGTCGAATCTTGGAGAACTACGTCAGTAATTTGAAGTGGTTTTGTAAATGACGATCTGTCGAACAGGATGTGAGGTCTCGACTGTGRCTTACTGGTTTCCCTTGTTGTCGGGTTTGGAAGTGTCCTTGATCCATCCAGTGTACTCAATGGTGACGGTATCGCCAACCTGGGGTTCGGCGCCGGTTCCCTCCTTGATGGTAGTCTTGGTAACACCCATTTTTGTTGCTGTAGCTGAGAAGYTTCGGCGTTGGTATGCGGGTGTAGTGGTAGATGTTGCAAGTCTTCTTGAGGAAAGTTGGAGTTGACGTCTAACGTGGGAAAGAGGATTCATGTAATGTGGACAAGAGACTAGCAGAACGGGAAGGCGTTGAGGACTTCTTATACTCCACCGGCATGAGCAATTCACAGAGTTTGGGACGCGGATGCCATTCCGGCTGGACGAACAACTTAATAGTGGGGCTTAACGGGAAGCTGGAAGGCAAGAACTACCCTGTCAGAATTCCTTCCATTCGCACATCGCACCCCTTGCATCTCTGCCTTACGTCTGGGTTTCCGATGGCTTATACCTAACACTTAAGAATRCTTAAAACCAAGCAGATACTTGACTGCTTCAGGGTTTGACCTTAATTGTTAGCAGCTTTCCCGGTTCGAAGAAGCCAGGGGTCAGCTCCATACCAGAACTGCTCGACCGCACCGGAGATACTCCACTCCCCACACGGATCCATATCCAGCCCTAACTACAGCGTGCCCAGCCAGCCAGACTTTTAATCGCCGTTGCCGCTAGAAAGTCGTACACGTGGCTTTGGTGCTGCTCTCCTACAGCATCTGCGTCGCCATAAGTCGCAGTTGCAAGCCGGCCGCAAAACAAACAAACAAATGATCTGGTTGTTTCGAATCACCTTCAGCCTACGGAGACACCGCATCAAGCCTAGACAATTCATCTATGCGGCCCTCCCACGCTGGATGGGGGCTTTATCGACGGGATGACGGTCGTATGACGGTCGTGATCGTGATCGCCCATTCGGCTTCTGGGAGAGCCAAAACAGCCCGCGGCCCGTACGCTTCTCTTGGGGCTGACTACCGCGACGATGGACTCCAACGGTGCGGGTGCCTGATTGGCATTGCTCCGGAGAGTTTAGCGGGACGATATCAACATCCATCGGCTTCCAGTAACGTTATACGGTACCAAGGTACCTGATGCAGTAATGGCAGACGCAGAAACTACCGAGTTTCGAAAGTTGCATCCACCAGTCGGAAGGTGCATATGGGAACTCTCCCGACCACCCAAATAAATTGTCAACACCTCACGGCAACATCAAACGGCGGCTTGCGCGCATAGCATTCAGCTATACCACGGCAAAAAAAAACAAAAGCAGATACAAGACCATCGCTCCCACAGATGCACGTGATGATCTGATTGATCTCGATCTCTTGCACACCGTCCCTCCTGCGGCTGTGTATGCGTATGCGTATTATGTGCATCTCTTGCCCAGGAAAATCAAAAGGAACAACGTCCTTGAAAAGCAAATGCTGCGGGCCGAGCGGAGACTGCCGTATCTGACTGCATGCTTTAACACCCCACGTATACCCCACGGTGCCTTCCTTTCTGCGCAGTACAACTTGCTTCTACTCATTTCTACTCATGAGGACCCCTGGGTGCAAATCCTTTATCGTTGATGTTTTGTCAAGCTATCTTATTTACGTATATCTCCTTATGYCAACTGGCTAGATGTCTCAACTATCGCCTTCTACTTGCATTGTTGCCCCGGTTTCGTTGCTCGAGGATCAGTATGCGTCATTGGTGCATCGCCAGAGAATCTGCGCATGGGATGCAAGCCATTGTGCCTCAGATACAAGGAGGCCTCCTGGTGATCTTGCGGCCCAATGATCTGGTCGGCAATAGAAGGCTCAGCAGAAGACCACCGAGTTCCACCGCATACAGGGGGGAAGCTTTTCATATGGCAGTCTGGTAGAACGCTCGGGTATAACGAATCCCCAGTTGAAAGACATCGGTTCTTCTGGCATGATAGACGGCATTGCTCAAAGTTGAGACCCGCATGTCCGTGTGGCTCCTTAGCCATTCCCCTCCAATCTCGTCTTCAGGACACGGTTCTTGGATGAGGCTCACGGCTCAAATGCCCTCATCAAGCGGGGTACATCAACTGTCACTCACGTGATCTACCTAGGTCTRATGGACGCACGTGAATTTTCCGTCTCGTCTCGGAGTTCCCAAAAGAGTTGAAGTCTGAGTAAAATGAGCCCACAATCCTTGTCTAGTGCCATYACCTTTTTGAGTTTCAAAGGCGGGGAGTYGTCTCTTATTTCCAAAGAGAGTAGAGACATGACATGGACAGTTACAAGGAAATGAATGCAACCATGCAGAATCGTTTGGAAATTCGAATCCTGCTGTCTCGGAGACGAAACCCGACGATTGCYCTTTGGGATGAACATCCGCCGTTCGTTTCGAAATARATAAGCGTTACCCTCAGTCTTATCACACTTCCATTGAGTAGCTCGAGAGATCCTTTGCATCCGACGGGGGATCTTCCGGGGTTCCGGTCAACAATACCGCACGGGAAGCGAATATGCCTTCTATGTTCATCCTCTAATATCCAAGTTCTCGGGCTCACTRCCTCCAAGCTCGACTCTTGGACTTCAGGTGTAACGGGTATACGCCAATGACTCGGGAATATGATTTATATCCCTGGGTATAAAATGTTGTGGAACGTTGTRGACCAGGTTCTGGCCGTTGGCTGCTGATCTGCAGGTTCCGCTGAAGAGAAAAATCTTCAGAGCACTCTATGCTCACCGATTAGGACCAACAGCTTACCCTCCGCCCAGCTCTTTTTGTCAAGCGAGCAGCTTGATGATGTTGCAGTCAGCCGGCTGAAGAACGTTCATGTTGCACAACTGCGAGCCGTTCCGTTCAAGCTGTGCACTATGATAGTTGTCATGTTCCTCCTGGTTGATATCACATCATTCTCACATGCTTGATGTAGCTCGCGTCCCTATTTACGAATTCTRGACTCCGGTTCGACGAACGCATTCCATCACTCTGCTCTTTACACTCGGAGGATTCCTCAAGCAGGCAACTCTGCAGTGCGAACGCGGCGTATGCGCAGCACTTGGCCGTCTGCCAGTTAAGTAGCCATGTACGTAATGCTAAGCGCCTGGCTTCCATTCTAGGGAGAGATGGCAGCCTGTGTGGCTATTGGTGCGAGGGCCCGCTCACTGTGATGGTGACGGTGGATCTAAAGGTAATATCGACTCGTCCATCTCGTTAGCAGAGCCTTTGAGAAGGAATTCATCTTTCTTTCGCGCGACCTGGCGTTGCTTGGTCCTGGGAGCGATCGTGATGTCGAAAGCGTGGGTGGTAAGGTATAATGCTCTTTCGTGGTCTCGGAGCTCGCTCTTCTACCGCAGTC
>QYSG01016168.1:0-11723 GCA_003988875.1 Lachnum nothofagi
AACTGCTTTCTTTGCTGATGATGAGGCGTATACTTGCAGCGGTCGAATCGCCAAGATCGATAAGTCGGGTCGGATACCAGAGCGCTTTCATCTGGTAATTATTACATCTTGGATGTTGCAATAGACATGTATTTAGCCATTGAGTGGCAAGATCCCTAGATTTTGACGATGTAGTGCTGTCTCTAGAAGGTGTAGTAAGTGCAAACTCGCTGAGCACTGCAAGAGCAGTTAGTCAGCCGAGGTCTTACTACTATGTAGGAGGACGAAAGAAAAAGGTCAATAGGAAGGACAATGCTCGTTACTTTCAGAAGGCTGCAAAAGAAACATATCTGTGCGATTCCTTGCTGCTCCCGATAGGTTCCATATTCCATCATCCACAAATTGAACGACGAGTGCCAAAGTATCAGTGCCAAGCATATCGATGGCATTTCACTCTCCCAGAATTTTGGTACCTGTTAGGAGCATATTTGTTACTACATCCGTGGTGTCTGCTTCGAGAAGGAATTTATGTTGGCAAGGCGCGAGGTAGTTCYAGACACTGGAACAGATGTGGCAGCSATCCTTGGCAGGCTTTTGCAGAMCTTCCGCAGTAGAATGAAGGGGACAGAGCGTAATTCCATTTTCGTCAAGTAGAGCTCCTTTCTTAGTCTGAATGACTTCTCGGCAAGTTTCACAAATCATTTCCATCAGATATTGATRGCTGTACAATATCCTCGATCCTTCTTCCTCAGACGATCAACACCACCGCGAAATAGAAATGCAAACAACCCTAGCTATCTGAATATTACAAATCGAAAAGGTTCCCGAGTGTAACAGAAAACACATCAACTTCAGGATCAATCAACGAACGTCTATGGCCGCTTGGCATAGCAAAAGTCAACATAGTATCGCCACGTAGTAATGGCAAGCCAGCTTTGGTACACGTTCCGAGCACACCTCGAGGGCCGACTAGACTGAAACGTAGATCTTCAGATCTTTACAACAAGCTTGAAAGGTTTTTATGAACGGTGTCGATTCTTCACGTGCTGGTGCTCTGCTAAAAGGAGGCTGGGATAGAGATGCCGGTAACCGAAAGGAGCGCTAAGCCTCGGCTTCTTCCCCACGTCTTGTACCCCAGACCCCAGACCCCAGATATGTACTCCGCTCGCGGTTTGATAATGACTCCCTCTTCTTTTCGACATATAATCCATTCTTTGTCTCGTTCTCTTTATCCTCCTTGAATAATTTAATCTTATCTCATTTTCATTTGATAATCCCTCTCACCCGCCAGCATGGCGCCTCAAGGCCCCATCACCACGACCCTCACCAAGCTCCTCGACATCAAACACCCCATCCTCCTCGCCGGCATGGCCCGCACCTCCGGCGCCCCCCTCGCAGCAGCAGTCTCCAACGCAGGCGGGCTCGGCTGCATCGGCGGGCTAGGCTACACGCCCAACCAGCTCCGCGAAATCATCACAGACCTGAAAGCGCACCTCGCCTCGCCCGACCTCTCCTTCGGCGTCGATCTCGCGCTCCCCAAGATCGGAGGCGGGGCGAGGAAGACGAATCACGATTACACGAATGGACAGCTGGACGAGCTGATCACGGTTACGATCGAGGAGGGCGCGAARCTGTTTATTAGCGCTGTGGGGATYCCGCCTCCGCATGTCATCGAGAGACTGCATRGCGCGGGGATCCTGGTTATGAATATGGTGGGGCATCCGAAGCACGCGAAGAARGCCCTTGATGCGGGCGTGGATATCGTGTGCGCGCAAGGYGGAGAGGGAGGTGGGCATACGGGAGATATCGCGAACTCGATTTTGATCCCGAGTGTGGTTGATGTGGCTAAGAACTACAAACCAAAGCTGCTTGGGGGCCAGACGGCGCTGGTCGTTGCTGCGGGAGGCATCTATAATGGCAGGAGTCTGGCGAGTAGCTTGATGCAGGGGGCGTCTGGGGTCTGGGTTGGCACGAGGTTTGTGGCGAGCACGGAGGCAGGGTGCAGTCAGCAGCACAAGGAGAGTGTTGTGACTGCGGAGTTTGAGGATACAGTCAGGACTTTGGTTCTCAGYGGGCGGCCCTTGAGATTGAGAAGGAATGMGTGGGTGGATAAGTGGGAAGCTCAGCCCCAGAAGATTCTGGAGTTGACGCAGAAGGGAATTGTGCCCATTGAGCATGATATGGAGGAAGGTGTTGACGTTGATATCCCCCATTTGATGGGTGTTGTGGCTGGTGTAATCAAGGAGATCAAGCCTGCGCAGCAGATTGTAGATGACATGATTGCAGAGGCTGTCGAGAGGCTGAAGGAGAGCCAGACTTTCTTGAGTGGTGGGAGAAGCAAACTATAGGATAATTGTAATGATTTAGATTCAAATACCTCTTGTCTATAGCATTTACAGTTTTCATCTCTGAATGAGGTACCTCGATGGYAGACGTTACCCTCTCCAAATCCATAAAAGTTTTAGCTAAMAAGGCCTACAGAAATGCCTCAGAYTAGGTGAGACATTGAAAGTGCGCTGATATTGAGAGTCGAATTCATCGCTCTTGCCAGCTGCGAGTTGTCTTGCTCGGCAAAAAACYATCCAAARATCAACTTGGACCGGCCGAGGAGAAAGTGCTACTCAGGATGGGACATTGCCTAAGACTTGTCTTCCTTCRCCGTGGGACTTTTAAGATGACCATCTCCCATACCTATCCTCGCTGYAATGCAGTCCTCATATAATCTCACTAGAGGTGAGTGTATTATTGAGAGGGAGCTTCTTAGTATGCCGAGYCGTGATGGAAGATTGCTCAATAAATGRAGGCATGTGAATARAAATGTTGCCTCTCGTCGCCCTACTTACTGCTTCTTGAGGGTTCCAGGTGAGGTGAGACATTGACAATGGACGATATTGAGTGYCATGGACTGGCTCAACGCTCGGGGTCCAGCCTTCCTGGATGATAGCTTTCTGTGTCCGCCAGGGAAGGTGCGGTGCAGAATAGCCAAGTTGAGGATATTTCAACACTCTCTCCCCTTTATGCGCCATCTTCCACACCACARACATTYCGTGCCCATCAATACCCCAGATATTTCAACTTGCCACACYYACTCATCAATCATCTTCAATACAACCACCAACAAAGACATAACTCTCCCATCATCACTCAACAACTGAACCGCGTCGTCGCCGTACCATCAATGTGCGCCCAAATCCACCAAGTAGCCGCACGCCTCCGCACAGCCCTAGCACTCCCGCCTGTCYTTGTCCCAATCCTGACCAGGCTCATGACGGGCTACTACTCGCTGGGGATCGAGGAAGCTTCGAGGACGAAGTTGGTAAATGGTAACCGGTGGAAGAGGGTGTAGGTAAGTAACGCCTCCTTAATTGGACAATGCTCCAGGTCCTGACTCTGACGCYTGGTAGAGCCCTRTTACTTCTTCCGACCGCAGAAAGAGAAGGATAGAYGARAGCTTCATTGCATGTAAGCAGATTGGTCTCGRATGGTAAGCCAGAGCTMCAAATMCCCACCTGTGCTAACCCGTRCCTTGCTAGAAGCCGCAGAAGATGATCTTCTTGGATTGTCCGAACATACGTATCAAATATGCACATACGGAAAGAGACGGAAGAAGTATTGTACCACTTGGCATACCTCATCTTTAAAAAGACAAAGCATTCATTAGCAGTACAAGTATTGCAGAGCAGCGTAGCGTATCATCAAAMATAAAAAATCCAGCAAAAMSATTTATACATGCCRTGTGAACTCGTACAATGCTTCCCTCCACCCCTCTATAGCCACACATAYATTCATACACTCCACTTCCCACTCCCACAGAATGTACCGTCCTCTTCTTAGACATATATGTCCTTYTYCATTCCCCTGCAAGAGCTTCYACCCCAAGATCTCCAACTCTACCCATTTCCCATCCCCTAATGACTCAAAGTACTCCTCCCCTTCCCCCTCCTCCTCCTCAACGTCATCCTCCCCGTCCTCGTCCGCAGCCGACTCAAAAACCCATGCCTGCGTTTCCTCTTAAAATGCGTCGGCCGGTTCATCGTATTCCGCGGTGCACAGCGCAATTGCATCCCTTCCAGCGCCGGATTCGTCGAGATCTTAAACGGTAAGAGCGCTAGGCTCTCAGTCGTCGAGGTTGGTGTGAGAACTGACGATGGTGATACTGAGGGCCGGAAGAGCGGTGATTGTGAGGGGGCGATGGTGGGTCGGAGGGAGGGGAAGGAGGAGAATGTTCTGGGGGTTGGGCGTTAGTTTGTTTGGAAGGGAGGATGGGGGATGAAGTGAGGTGGAGTACCTTTGCGAGGATTTTAGAGGAGATAGTGAGCGTGRTATTAAGGARTTTAGGAGTCTAGGGAAGGCATCGAGCCCCCTCGAGCAGCGTAGACACAGCATCTTGTCGTTTCCTTGCCTTCAGTCGAGACGTGAAGCTCGAGGTGAGGTCGCCGAGGAAAAATCGGCGCTAGCGGACAAGTTCCGCATTCTGTCCAAAAAAWTATTTTRGAGCTTCAATTTGCTCCATTTTTGCGCCAGAACACCCAAACTTCTCAAAACCACGTTGTCCTCTCTATCTTTTCTTCCGGACCAGGGAAACGAAAATGGCAGCCTTCCCACCGCACCGCACCATCCCCAGCATCCCAATCCCGCCCTCCACCGCCCTAACATACCTCTCCTCCTACCTGACCTCCCTGCCCCACTCACCACACCTCTTACCGAACGCCATCCTCTCATCTTCAGGCCCTATCGCCGGCTCATCGAACTCCGTCACACTGCACAACCTGAAACGCGTCGAAGCGGGGCTGAAGGGCGAATGGCTGGCGCCGACGCTGGAGATAACTTCAGGGGAAGGGGTAGAAGTTGAGGGAGAAGGAGAGGGGATGAATGGGGGGAACGAGGAAGGCGAAGGGTGGCAGGATCTAGAGGAGTATCAGCGGGAGCAGAGTATTGAGGAGGGGGAGGTGGGCGTGAGGGATACGGCGGCGGTGGATACTGAGGTTGAGGGTGATGTAGGAGGGGAGGGGAAGGGAGACGGAAGTGATTCTGAGGCTGAGGAAGAACAGCGGCCGAAAGCCAAGAAGGTGAAGACGAACCATGAATCTACGAAGGACGGTAAAACGAAGAAAATCGATAAAGATGCGCGGAAGCGGGAGAAGAAGAAGCGGATGAAGGAGRAGAAGCGGRAGAAGAACATGCAACAACAGACCAAGGCTTGAGCGACGAATATCACGATTCGAGACTACATGTCGAGGCGCAGAAGCCTACGCTATATTGTCTGATCTACAAAAGTCTACAATTACAACTCCCGACCAGATGCCTTCTCGACCTTCTCATCCTTCAGCTCCGTCACCACGGCCTTCTCATCAACCCAACCCAGCGCACCGAGCCTCTCGCTCAGAATCGGATGCGAGAAGTGGTAGCTAGCATACATCCAGTCCGCGTCCATCGTGCTGAGATTCTGGATCTGCAGCTTGATCAAGCTCCTGGCGAGCTCTGTCGAGTAGCCTAATTTTTGTGCGAACTCGTCGGCCTGGAACTCGTACTTGCGGCTCAGGATGTTCATGAGCAGCTTGATGACCGTATCCATGGGCGCCAGCGCGTCGGAGAACAGGATGAAGCCGATGATGATGGGGAATTCGTTGTGGAAGCCGAAGGATTGGTAGAGGGATCTGTTGTTGATGAAGACGGAGAAGAGGGCGAAGATGTAGAAGAAATGGGCCTTTCCAAACCACACCATTAGCCAAAGAAATCCAAATTTCTACCTCTTTGAAAATGAAAACATACCTGTGAGATGCCGAAAAGCCTTGTAGTGTGACCCAAGCTCCAGTGCCCAAGCTCGTGCGCCAGCACAGCAACTACCTCCTGCGTCTCGCTCTTCTCAATCAAGGTATCGTAAATCACAATGTGCTTCTTCCACGGCATGCCAAAGAAATAAGCATTGCTGTGCGCGCTTCGTTTGCTCCCATCAATCACATATAGCTCATGCARGGGGAACTTCAGCCTATCCGCCAGCGCCTCAACGCCCGTCTTCAGCTCTCCAGGTTGCAGCGGACTCAACTTGTTGAAYAAAGGCAGAATCGCAATCGGGTAGATCGTGATCATGAAGACTTGTAATCCAGCACCAAATAACCATAAGTAGTAGAAGAAGCTGTTCCCGGTCTTCTGCACGATTGCGAGGAACCCAGCGAGAATAGGTGGGGCGAGAGTGAAGGCCAGCAATTGCGATTTCAGCATGTCCATGACGAAGAGCCGCGGTGTCTGTTTGTTGAACCCGAATTTCTCTTCTAGTACAAAAGTGTGGTATATCGATTGCGGCAGGCTGAGGACTTGCTGGATGACAATAAATGCCAATACGAAAACAATACTGTGTGTGATCTCCCCGCTGAATCGCGCAGGCGCCCATTTCAGCAGCCAATTTCCAGTGAGATTCCATAGTTTAGGCAAGACGTCGTAGTAGATGAAAGCGGTATTCTGGATCTGGCCGATGAGCCCGGTGACGAAGCCATATTTCGCTTTCGCCCGGCCGTATGCTTGGGACTTGTTGAAGACCTCTTGGGAGACTTCGTTTTTCAGGACTTGTGGGGGTTTTGTTTGCTGCAGAATCGAGTATTGACGGATCGAGAGGAAGCCTTCGAAGACATATTGAGCGAGAGAGAAGCCGATTATGAGCTTCTTCCACGGGAAGAGCGGACGGTCGAGAATGCGGGCTAGACGCTGAGGTGACTCGTTAGATTTGGATGGGCTTTTCAGTGGAAAGGGGCTTTTACCTGTAGGAAATCCATCTTGATATATGTGAGACCAAGATGGAAAGGACCGGAGACGTTGATGAGCGGTGGTTTCGAGGAAGAAATCGTCTCACTAGAAGATGTGTCTTTAGGCAGCTTGGCGCGTCTAAAATAGACGCGCTGCAGCCACCCGAATTTTAGTGGGGCTCAGGAGACGACATCTCTTCACTAATATTTGGTCTATTGCATGATTCTTACATCTTGAAGATCTAAAGAGCGTAACGCCCAGCTCTTTAGCACCTTTATCATGATCTCTTCATTGAATTCTAGCAACGGACTCACCTGCAAACTCTATTCTGGAGCCATTGATCCCGATCGGATATCTGCATCAAGCAACCCTAGTTCTATTGTTTTCCTCTGATTCTACTGTCGATTGCTTCTGACAGCCATATGATGTAATCTTGTGCAAGGAAACTTTGTCTTTTATCTGATATAGAGCTCCTTTCTCTCTGTCAGGCAAGATATCTACTCACAGTCTCCGCAAGTCTGATATATCTCGARCATATTATATATTGGGTATCTCAGAAAAAGTACGATCAGAAACTCCTTGGTATACTCCTCCCATCAAAAACGCCTCGTCATAATATATTCTCAAGCAAACCAGGTCATGCTAACAACACATATGCTTCCACATCTCGTCATTGACAGCAAGCCCAGCTTGTATATCCTGAATCATATATCTTGAGCGTCCATATCATATGTCGTAACCAAAGAAATATAAGTTGTTGCAACAGATCCAGCTGTGGACACCCTTCTTCAGTTCGGCGGCGAGATCTTGGTGATTTCGAGGCCGACTTCGGTGAAGCAAACGGTGCCGTTGTTTGGGATGGCTGCGTGGAGGGGCACTTCGTCGGATACCATGGTGCGAGGGGGTGCCATGTATTGAGCGTCGGTAGGTACGATGTCGTATTTGGGACTAAAGGCGTAATCATCAATGTCGTTGAAAGCGTTGAAATCGAAGAAGCTATCAAGAGTGTTCATATTTACGGACTCATATGACTCATGTATGTTTCGATTCCCGCTACGAGACTTTGCCGTGTCCGCTGCCTTTGTTGCCTCTGATTGGGTCATAGTATGATCTTGTCCTACGCCATTCTTCATTCCATCTGGCTTGTTGAAGTTCACGCTTCGTGTAGCTGTTCCGCTGAACGGGGCAACTAGCTGTCTTCCATCGTGTACATCTCTCATTGCAGCATTAGGATTCTGAGTTGGAGTGGTCTCACGAGCTCCTACTTTCACGCCGCCGTCTCCAGTTTTGCGGTAAGGAGCTTTATAGTAAGTCTTCTGCAGTTGCTCGTTCGTCTGGCCCACAACCCTCGCCATGGCATTGGTCATGTCTCGAGAGTTTGCGTTGCGATGAGGTGTGTTCRTTCTATCATAGGGTGCAGTATGCGAGTTGTTTTGCTGTTTATTCGTGGGAGCATCAGCTCTTGATGGCCTCGGGGGGGTTGGGTAAGGTGCCAGCCGCTTCAGGCTTCCATGAGTATTTGCCGTTGTAGATAGGTTACTTCCTTGTTTCCCCGCGCTCATGCGAGTTTGATTGGACGTATTTTGGTATTGTCCGACCTTTTGAAGAGCACTGCCCAGTCCAGCATATGGAGCAAATTTCTTGGACTCAGCGCTCCCACTACCTTGTGCTCTTACAAAAGAAAAAGTTCCGATAGGCGTAGGTCGACTTTGTCCGTTTGTCTGGCGAGCATTTCTAGTTGCGTGGTAGGGCGGAAAATGCGGATAGATCGAGTCTGGATTGGCACAAGTTATCGCTGGAGAAAGGGTATCATTCGCCGGCGGCCATGTCATCGTTGGGTATGGAGCAGAGAAATCGTGAATTCCGGCATTTCCCCCCATTCCGGGATCATCTTCCTCACGCGCATTCGCTCCTCCCGCGTATCCCGTCATAGTATGATGCCCTTGGTYCGCTCCTTGGGAGATCTCCCGCTTGCGCCGTTCCTCGAGCTTGAGTTCCAGACGAAACAGCGCGATATACAGTGGCATCTCGTCAGGTCTGCCACTCATTTCGGCGTGCTTCAGCACTTTATGGCGAACATCTCCAGGCTTGGCATCAACGACTTTCGGCGACATTTTGAAAGCYGTCCAATGCCTATTATTTTGATAAACCATGAAGCACTCTTTCGGCTCTGCGAGCTTTCCGGGATCCAGCGGATTGGAGGTGAGTCTTACATAGTGTGCTTCGTCGACTGCCGTGCTTGTTAGTTTGATCACTTGCTTTTAATTTGTTGCAAGGGCTCAGCTTACGGAAGTGCTGCATATACTCGGGATCACAGCTCGCATAGTCTCGGTGATCGTCATTCGCATGTTTCAACAGCCATTTGAAGTCCAAAAGTCTCAACGAAAGACTTCTTCCGTTCCGTTGGCAACGTGGACAGTAATAACCTTCTGGCGGACCTTTATCAAACACCAATGACTTTCCGACGTCGATCATTGCGTGCTGAAAGAATTGTTGATAATCGAGCGTGGACGTAGTGAGTTGCCGTGGTTGGGTATTCACATTCTGATGCGGCCAAGCTGGCGATGTCATTCCTCCGTTGTTGGTAGGCTCAAGCGACTTGTTTGGAGGAAACAGAGGAGGTACCCTGTCAAGTCGAGACTGGAACATGGACTGCTGTGGTTGTGCCGAATCGAACTGCTCCCATCCTGACCAGCCCCATGGCGCGGCACTCGCTTGATGTGGTCCTATCGGCGAGATTGACCCGCTTGGAGTTGGGACTTGTCCAGGTGGCGGGTGTTGATGTCGCGCCAGGAAGGTCGAGACCGCGCTATTGAAGGACGAGTCACGTCTACTAAAAACATCATGGTTGTTAGCAGCTGACGAGATTGACGTGCTTGGAGTTGACATTTGTCGAGACAGCGGATACTGATTTCGCTCAAGAGAGGATAGCGAAGCCGAGTCCGCGCTGGTGAACGAAGAGCCGCGTCTGCTGGAAGCTGCATGGCTACTCATGGACGGTGTTGGCGTCGGGCACTGCTTTGGCTTCTTGTGAGGTTGCTGTGATTCTGGTCTGTCCTGCATTGTGGCTTTGGCTCGCGGTTGAGGGTAAGGAGGCTTTCTAGTTAGCGACCCCTCTTTGGCTTGTGGCAGGTTGCGAGGCTTCCAGGAAGARRATTCCTCTCCCATTGTGTCCGTGGTGCGGCGCTTTCTRGAAAGAGGCATCTGGGGAGGTGGTAACTGGAAGATGGAGAAAGYAMGTTTTTTTTTCAGATATCAAGGCTTGGCTTGTCGCTCATTAAATGAAGTGCGTGTCTGTTTGTCGGGTCGCGCGTCGATATACACTTGTTGAGATGAAATTCTCGACTCTCGAGTGGCTTTGGATGACCGCAACCATGCCGGGATTTGGCACAACGAAATCCTCAATGCATGTTCAACGATCGGACCACCTTAAAGCCTCRCAGTTCATGTCTGTTTGCCCGCGCGAAGTCGTGAGGCGCTCCGAGAGATGTGAACGTTAATTCAAGTCACTTCTTCGTCTCAGAAGTCCTGTGTGAATGGTGAATGGGAAAACGGAGATCGCGGCCACTTGAGCGGGAGATAACGATAGCTATGTGTACGCACTAGAATTGGAATGTCCTGGAAACGTGAGGTATTCTCATGTAGTGAATCAGACGCCTAATGATGCTACATAGCGGCWTGGACCCGACAAAATGGTCATCGATAAGAAACCTAACAATGCAGCTCCCTTCATTGCTCCTGCCTATAGTCCTCAAATTTCGAACACGACTGAACCATCACACTGGTTTACCCCCAGGTCCATGACTGCAGTCTCCAAGTTTCCATTCCTGAAAGGCGTATAATGCTTGCTCAGAATAATCTGTCCACCCTCAAGGTCCCCACACAGCCATAGTGGAAGAGACAAGGCAATGGATTGCTTTGCCACTTCTGTGAGAGACTGCTGYGTGACGAATCTTACATCCACACCATCCGACAAGATACCGGTGTTTTTCAGGGTCCCTCGCAGTGAAATGGTTGCAAGAATCCCCGGCCCTCCTGCACTTTTCATGACATCTATGCACTTTCTCAAATCCGTGCCATCATCTGAAACATTTAAGCATAAGCCAGAAAAGTTTCTCAAGCCATCCTGACGAGCTTGAGCAACGATCTTTTCCACGACATGTTGGTCATTGCAATCGAAGAGTACAGCACCACTTTCTTCTAGATGAGTTTTATCGAGATTGCCGGCGAGATTGCCGGCGAGATTGACCACAGCGTAGACAGGATAGCCCATGCATCTGGGCATTTGAATTGCAATATTTGACACTACTTGAGGGCCGCCCCAGATGAGCACGGGGAATCTACCATTAACGTTGCCACTTTTTTTGTTGCTCAGGCGCAAGCAGTCTCCGAAAGCATGGGAAAGTAACAGGAAAGCGGAGGGAAATGTTGCAGCTCGAAGGAGTGAGTTATCGCATGGAATTGGTATGAAGTCGTTCCAAGACCCTGAGATATATTGTTGGAAGCCACCACATACAACTTCGCCATCGGCGTGCGGCGCAGTACGAAAGGCGGCGACAGGGCTCCCAAGGCCCCGGTTAGGAGCACGCACGCCCGAACCTTTCGCTACGATGATACCAGAGACGTCTATTTCAAGTGTCAGTATTACCCTATAAAAGTCAAATGGAACCACGTTCCATTGATTTCTTATATAATTATAAATATAATCAATTAAATAATATAAAATAACAAATAAATAAAACTAAAAATTTTAAATTAGTATAAATAAAAATTAAAAATCTAATATTAAAACTTTATATTTATATATAAATAATTTAGGTATTTATTTTAAATGTTTTATTTTTATATTAAGTTTTTATTAGTTTTTTTGGTTTTTTATTTTTAATTAAGAATTCTTATAAATTTATTAATATTATTTAATTATTATTATTTATATATATTTTATAATATTAAAAAAAATCTAATTAAAATATTTATTAAAATAAATTATATTAAAAAAAAAC
>QYSG01016179.1:0-11720 GCA_003988875.1 Lachnum nothofagi
CCGCTGCCGCCGCTGCTGCCGGTGCCGACTGGGACACCTGGGGTGGAAGCACCGGGGGTAGCATAGACAGTGACAGTCGAGGTGACGGCCGCTGGGCAAGAGTTGGCTGGGCAGACTGGGCAGACGACGCCGGTGGAGACTGGGGGCGAAACGCTGGTCACGGGCTTGGAGGTGACGACGCCGGAGCTGACGGGGCCAGTGCTGACTGGGGGAGGGACGATGATGGAGCTGACGGGGCCAGTGCCGGTGGTGACTGGGGGAGGGATGGTGATCACGGAGGTGGTCTTGCTGCCGATKGGGCAGTTGGTGACGGTTGGGGGGCAGGAGGTGATCGTGCCGGTAATGGTGGAGTACTTRGTCGAGGTGACGGGGSCGGTGGTCACTGGGGGTGGGAGAGTGACGGGGGTGGAGGAGGCAGGGCAGAAAGTCGTGGTGGTGTAGACCTTGCTGGTGACCTGGCCAACTGGGCAGTTGGTGACAGTTGGTGCGCAAGACCTGGAGTCAGGTTAGTATATGTTGTCGGAGATCTCTGGGGAGCGAGTTCGTACGTGATGGTGTAAACCTGAGTCGAGTACACGGTGGACATGGTGCCATTCTGCGCGCTGACTGCGGCAGCGGCGGCGGTGAGAGCAATGATTGAGGCCTTCATTTTGAAYGTAGGGTGRGGGTARGTGKATTTTTTGAAGAAAGTTCAAAGAATTAGAGATTAGAGAGTGTGTAAAGAGTGTAAGTGTATCAAAGATACTGTAAATGAATGTGGTGCAGTGAGTCTTGCTTGGGAGGGAAAGAGAAAGYCTTACAGGAAGGGAAGTCACTCTTCTAAATACCAAGCCCAGATTACATTGCTCTTAGGGCAGGATGACTYTGGAGAAGCTTGCCCAATGTTGATCGTTACATTGCGCCAAACATCTCACTAAGCTTAATGCTAAAAAGAAATGAGAGCGGCTCTCGCTCTGCCCCTGACTTACGGGAATGAGCGCCGAGGCTTGTCACTAAAAGCTTAACCCGCCCAATAGAAGCTCTGGCCCCGCAAATCACCAAAGACTCGGGCTTCCAGGCCTAAGGGGGTGGCCTGTACATGCAGCAACTTTGCGGGGGATCTGTCAAAATGTGTCATTGAACGCAATTTACCCCTGAAGTAGGTCGTGACCGGCGCTGGGGCCGGCATAAGCCCCCTATCTCGCCTGCTTAGCCCTATGCTCGACAAGCGAATCAGCGTGAGCTTCTCGGACTCGCTCGCTCCACCCTGTCCACTTAGCAACATGACTTCTTCCTTTTCGTTGCTTGGCTCGACTATTGAGCTCTTCCAAATTGGTGGCTGAACGGGCCGTGAAATTTTCTATTACGGGAAGCTGCTAAGAGGCGAAATTGCATTCTTCGAGACGACGAATAGGAATTGTCGTAATTCAAAAAGTGCGAGAAAAATCGCCTCAAATGGAAAGTAGAGATGCGCAAAAGTGTGCTTTGGCTGGCGTGGTTGGGAGTGACTTCTAGGACTGCGACGATCGCGACGCGCTCAACGAGCGGGTACGGAAAATACGAGAGAGTCATTTCACACGCCACTGCCAGAGTGCGGCTTGCTGAATAGTGCTGGAAAAGAAATTTCGCATCCAGACTTGCATTCGACTCCGGAGCTATGATTCCGCCTTTTCGATCAAGGGTCTCGGGAGTGCCTATCAGGATAAGTAGTAAGACATAAGACCTCCATGCTCGGCTATCGATAATTGACAACTTTCAAATGTCTCAAGAGCCGCGGAGTAACGCATATTGTTGTCCCCACATAGATCGTGCGCTTGCTGCTTCACCATCGTCCCTTCCACTTCGTGCCCGAGCCGACTCGGACTGACAGCTGAAAGCCCCTATATACTTGCCGTGAGTGGRTTCTGGTGGCTAAAGGCAATTCTAGGAACGGCAAGAACTCCTGGCACTCTTGCACTCAGCATCAGCTGAAAAWGTATTGRGCAAAAAATGCTCAAATAAGACTTGATTTACTACAACTCTAGTCTCTCAACATGCAGTGCTGTCCTTGAATCCTTGCAAATCCTCGCATTCCTTGCTGCGTGCTGCAGCAACTCACTTCACTTGAAGAATAGAACATGGTTTCCCCATGGTTTGAAGAGGCTGCATAACGTGAAGAAGAAAAGCCATAGCTAATCGGGTTACTTGGATCCAGATGAAAGCACATAATGTCGGAATTCAACAACGAAAGTYCAGGGCGCCTTGGTACCGATTCGAGGCATTCCMTCCAGCACGACTCRGCGGTGAACGATCCCAAGCTTCACCATYGAAAGCCACAACACAGGGGAGGCCCGCGCGCAGACAGAAGGAAAGAGAAAAGTGTTAGGAGAAACTCCAGGCAGGGCGAATCGCCAAAGAGGCCCACGGCAAGCGTTCCGCCTTTTCTGGCGTTGGTTTTCACACGCAACCGTAATTCGGCATAGGCCACGCTCCARTTTCAATTCCTGACGCAATCCGTTGACTTCTCATCGAGTGCTGGATGCCGTTATCTGTTCTATCCAATTCCAACCCCCGGTGTTCCATTCTCGCCCTCTCACACAAYCAAATTTCTTGCCAGACTTCGAGTTCACAATGGCACTGGTAGTCGGGACTTTTGGTCCAAAGAAACCCGGAGTCTGCCAGTCCATGCCTTCCTCTGCCAGGTCCAAAACAGCATCGCATTTTGGCCCACTGAGGTAAGCCAAGGAGACAATTCTAAGGGTCCAGGYATGCACAAGGGTGGCTTGTAGAGGAAAGCGTCAGTATTATRAATGGCATCGGGCATAGACATGTTTCTAGGTGCCGGCGAGGAGGCGGTACAATCTGCTAGARTCTTGAATTCAGTCTTGGTAATTATGTCGTGCAACTCTTGTGGAGCACGCCATTTAAGGCCCCCATTCCGCGGCGGATCTTTGCTCTCGATCTCGAAATTCCAAGACTTTCACTACTCGTATGATATTGCATTCTTCGTAGAAGAGGCACCCCAATCTTATATTGTATAGAAGGAATGTGCAAAGTGAGATGAGCCTAGTTCTGAAAGCTCTGCCTGTATGAGGTAACAGGAGGAGCTACATTAGGAGACAGGAATGTAATAGAGAAACGCCTGATGGAACGAAATGAGTTAAAGGGGAGACAGCCATGGGTGGCTCACATGAAGACAGCTCTTGAAGCCATATGGAGCTTCTCYGGTATAGATTCACAAGAGAAGTGAAGAGTTCCATCTTTTGATCGTGCGAATGGCTGTTGTATCGCAGAGCCCCAATRGTTGCTAGCAGGATGATGGAAATAGAGCTCGAAACGGCCGTTTCTTAGATTGTCGTCCTATTTGCTCCTTGAACCTATACGCAGTCCAGATCCCGTAAAATGGTTCCAGTGAATGGAGTGTGTGAGTTCGACAAGCATGGATGATAATCCAGCGCGCCTTATGTTTCCCTCGTCGTTCCTGCCATTTGTCATAGTGGGCAACTTGGCTTTTGTAAGCTTCAACCCACCCATATGTCTGCTTGATTATATGAACCGTCTTCGAAAGACGCAGGGACGCCATTATGGAGGYCGCTCTTCGGTCGAGTGGTCGGRGAATATTGTTCTCGATATATTTTGGTGTGGTAGTATGAGTGGTCTGGAGAGGACTCTATAGCGGATAGGTGGAGTATAGAGAATAGTCTGCCAATTTTATCAGTGATCGCGAGATAAGTGTTGTTATAAAGGGAAGACGGCATAGGTAGCCGGGGGCCCGTTCTGAGATGCCTTGTCTGTTGGTTTCATTCAGTACTTGGGTCTTCCTACAGGCCGAGYCTGGGTTGTTCCAAGTGTTTGGAGAGACTGCTCGAAAATGCAGTGCAAATATATCTGCAGACTCTGAACGGATCCATATCTGAATCGCCTCATCTCCCTCATTTCGTCGCTCGCGTCTCGCTGCAACTTTGTTCGTGCCGTCATAGCGAGGAATGCGCGCGGCGATGTTGCGCCGTTGCGGAGGATATTCGGTGATGCTTCTTCTCAGAAAACAGTAGTAGGCGGTCGCGAACGCATATTATAGTCCTGAGTATTCCTTCTGCAAATCGTGTCTCGGTGTCTCGCGGGTTTGGCCCTCAAAGTCCCAGASTTTGTGCTACCACCRAAGAAGGYACATTCCTAGGTCGTTCCAGGGCGCTATTCCAGAAGAAAAGCTTTGCGCCCCTCAATTGGATAGAATCGAGAACGGAGGAACCTCCGTAGATTAGCAGCCTCGGCGTTTTGCCCACATCGACGTTAMCGGTCGCGCACTTGATATCGAATTATTTGCTTGGGTCGCGACGAAAGATGCCCCGGACGCTTTCGTCCATAGATTATACATTGCTCCAACTCGGCTTGCTCGTCTGGACGGGATTCCTGGGACGGGACTGGCAGGATGACGTATTTTGAGTTCTGACGCGACGGAGCAAACTCCGCATCGAAATGTGCGATTCTGATRTACGGGTCGAGCAGGTCGAGGTTTGGTTCTTGTTCAACGGTCGCGCGGGGGTGGACATGTCATTTCCTAATGGAGCGGATTTGCCATCCGTCCAGTGACGTCTGGGGCTGGATTTCTCGAACTCACTCGCATGCGTGTCTGGTTCATTCTTCCCTTCAGTGATTCTCCACGCYCAGCAGGATGATCTATTCAAATAGCAATCCTCGTATCATCATCGACGGATTGAGCCTCGAATTCTTCGTTTAGTCATGCGCTCTCGGTTGTTCCTTCTATTTTCCCTTCGTTCATCAGACKCTGCGAGACTGACTGGCAAATTATGTCTCTTCTTTCGCCCTTATACTGGCTCCCACTTGCAAGCAAGAACCAGCCGGACGTTGTACACGCCATTGCGTGTTGAAGCCCAGCCTTTGKACAAYTATCRCCCCCTCCCTGTCCAAGCTTCCYACATCTAGCCTTATCCAGCTCCGCCCAAGTTGATCTTCTCACYCCGTTGGCAAACGATAGCTGGGAATCTCTCAATTCCGAATTCTCCCAAAGAGCTTGCCATCATTCCATCCATTCTCGATGAGAAAGCAGGAGGCGCGTGCTCGCGGAAAGCGCTTACGGGATGGYGCTGCTGAAAGGGGATCTTCTCGCAAGAGCGACACCGCTCAAGGTTTCGCACCAGTCAACTCTATGCATGCATCGAGTTCCATGCCTTCCGATCCGCGCTCTACCCATCTTCGCAGCTCTCATCAATATCCGACGATGACATCTAATCCCATYGGATCGGCAGGACAATCGCAATCGCCCCATGGCATAATGGCACCCCCTCCTGGGAAGGTAGCTATTCCAGCATTAAAGACATCGAAAATCACAGAGCCGACTCCAAATAGTACGAAGAAGGGAAGGACTGCACATGCGTGTGATAACTGTAGGAAGGCAAAGTCTGGCTGTACAGGAGGCGTCCCTTGTTTGAAGTGCAAGAATGYAGGTCAAACTTGTGTTTATGGGGATGGGAAGCGGGACAAGGATCGCAAGTAGGCCGAACACCAAGTCTTGATATCATCAGGTAACATTGCCTAGGAGRTTATCGAGGCTGAGCAAAGAGACCAACTCTTTGGCTCAGCACAACTCTGACGTCTTCGAAGCGCTAAGACACATCCAGCAAAATAAAGAATTGAGCAACCAAGAAATAAGGGCTTCAATCAACAATATCCTATCGATGGTATGTTATGGCTGACAGTAATTAATTCACTTGCTAAAACGGTAGACTCCTCCCATACTATCACCAGATGCATACGAGAACGTTGGTACGGCTTCATCACGACCAGAGTCCATTGGACGCCAGTCGYACGAGCCTGAAGAAAGTGATGATATGGATGACGGAAGACAGGTGAGGGGAGGCTCTACAGAGACTGCCGATGTTGGCGACCTCGAACACAATACAGATGACACACGACCAATTGGGCACATTGGGAAGTCATCTTCAGTTGCATGGGCACAACRGTCTGCCGGAGAAGCTCGTCAAAGCGCCGGCMTTCCTTCACTTGGAAAGAATGACTTTGGTCTCCCTTCACACCATACGGAAGATGCTGACTTGCTGGATGGCGATGTCAGCGATGTCAATGCTCTTGGCTGGCCAGATGAAGGGCTGGCAGATGCACTGGTGGAATATTATTTTGACTACATTCATAGATGTTTTCCAATTCTGGATAAGGCGTCCTTTCTGCACAAGTACACTGCTTTCCGGCCTATCCCAGCCGAACTTACACAAGATGATCTTATCTGGCTTGGGACAATGAACACCATTTTTGCRATATCTGCCTTCATCGCCCATCTGACGAACAGTCCACATCGAGGGCACCACAGAGACCATCTGATATTTTCTGAAAGAGCGAAAGCGCTCTGTATGGACAGAGGGATTTTGTATCAAGATGCTCGTGTATCTTCGACGTGTGGCCTAGGTCTTCTGTGTCTATACTACATTGCAACATCTCGATTGAACAGGTGATGACCGTCTGAGCAGATTTACTAACTTAGCCTCACTAAAGTTTTCTAGGGCTTGGACATTATGCGGATTAGCCATTCGGAACGCACTGACTTTGGGTTTGCATGTACGGAGCGAGCCTGAGAACATTCCAGAAGCCGAGAAGGAGTATCGAATCCGAATTTGGTGGTCTTTATATGGGCTTGAATGCTCTTTAAACAAGCTCACCGGGCGACCGAGTTGCGTATCAGATAGGGATATAAGCACGCCCTTGCCGATGAATGTTGACGAAGAAAACACTCACTCTGACCTCTCTCTGTACGAAAGATCAGTGGATTTGGGTCCGACTACAGCGTCGACTCGTCACAGCCCACGTACCTCCAGAGGTGGTAGCGCACTCTCCACTTCACAACCTAACTGACAGACTCATCGCAGGACGCCCAACGGCGACATATGAAACAGCAGCGAGTTTGCAATCACTAGCATTCACGTTCCCACTACTACAGTTACCAGTCACTTCATCAACATACTTCATTTATCGTACCCAATTGTCAATAATTTCGCACGAAATCTTTACTCAACTGTATTGTGCAGCAACAGCCAAGGAAAGATGGTCCGATATACAACCCGTAATTCGCGGGATCCATAACAGGCTTCAAGCATGGAAGGAGGATCTTCCTCYAGAATTTGATCTCGATTT
Organism: Lachnum nothofagi; assembly: GCA_003988875.1. NCBI lineage: Eukaryota > Fungi > Ascomycota > Leotiomycetes > Helotiales > Lachnaceae > Lachnum > Lachnum nothofagi. Next base: position 7,120 of record QYSG01016179.1, read on the forward strand.
CGATACCTCGACTGAAGGACACGATCAGTACCAACTTCAGCGGATCGCGCTCGCAATGCTGTTCAACAGCACACGCATGCTTCTGTTTCGACCATTTCTTTGCCAATTCAAAGGCCGGATGGAGAGTCATTTGGAGCAAGCCCAAGACTTCAACCAAGAAGCCGCTGAGACGTCTGTTCGCTCAGCGCGCAGAACAATATCTCTGCTCTGTTGGTCTACAACAAATGTTGAGGGAAAATATGCTATTCCTGAATTTTGGAATATCTTGAATCATCTATGTGAAGCCCTTTCCGTCTTGATGCTTGAAATCGCGTTCCAAGCGCAGCAGCATGTACCTCAGGAAGCGGCACAAATTCTAGAAGATGCCAAGAAAGGCGTGAATTGGCTTGCGATGATGTCCGACCGGTCTATATCAGCTCGAAAGGCTTGGGAAATCTTCGACGCGTTGATAAGACTTGCAGCTCCTATGATTTGCCACCCGATAACCGACATGCCAGCCGAAGCCCCTATTCCACCAGGCTACAACTGGCAATGCAATACGTACAATCCCCCTCAGCAGCAGAAGTTTCAACGGAATATCATGGGACCGCCGGCAGAACAGTCAAAGACATTCTCTGAATCCCAGCTTCGACAATTTCAAAATTCTCTTCCACATGGATCTCAGCCCGAGGCCACCACTGCTTGGACAAGCCAACCAAACGTTTTCCAACATTTCTCAAGCGGGTTCGAGCAGCCTTATCCAGAACAATTTGCAAAYCCGCTTGACCCCTCAGAAGCATTGGAACGGTTTTCATCCATGGGGGGCGTACATGGTAGATTCGACGATCCCTGGCTTCACTTYTTCGATTTAGATAATGGGGGCATGCAATATGGGACTGCGATGGAGGGGCARAGATTCTTCCCTTCCAACCCTGCACAGGAAGGCCTGACGTCAGTCTATGAACATTATGGAAATTTTGAGGTCAGTACTGACGGCGCTTATGCCGCTGCTGATAGTTCCTTTGGAGCCCGCCAATATCAAGGGCAGGGGAGTTCGGAGGGATCACAGAATGCTGTACGGATGACAGGACAAGGGGCGTACAGGCACGATTTTGAAGRTTATTGAGCGTCACAATGAACGGCCTTATGTATATGTTATACCTACGATGAGATACTCAAAATAAGTCAGAAACAACTATGATGCCCAAACTCGGGAATTTCACAMACAGTTTTGKATGTTGGCAGGATGCTTAGCCACAGCTGAACTCGATCTCATAGCTTTTTCTTTACTGATCTAAAAAAAAGTACGTTCCTGAATGTCCTTTCCCATTCTGTTGGGCCGCAACCACGAGCCCCTCGGRTATCCTAAACTTGAACTCATTGACACCTTCCCCGAGCACAACCTGTTCTGTACCGCAGCGATTCACCTACATATCATGTGACTTACAATTTTCCATCTTGTGAATGGAAGCAGATATTCGATTCTCCTGCGAGCGGTAGTCCCACTTACATTTTTTTGATACCGTCTGCCCTCAAATCTTGAGCGCTGTACAAAAGTGATCATGAGGAGYATATGAACAAGTGTTTTCAGATACAGTCTCCCGAAAATAGAATACGTCATTGCTTGRAAGAAGAAAAGAAGGTTCAGTCAAGCCTGCGCGGAACTGAGCCTTGTTGGAACAGCTCGTGAGGACCAAACACGCAATGATCCACATGCTGTCAAGCCACAGTACCCAGGGTAACTCCAGCAGGGAGAACCCAGACGGTCTTGAGARAAAAGCTTCTCGAAGCATTGGAGAAAGAGATCCAAGACGGCAAGCAAACCTACCAACGAGRYCTGTGCGAGAATCATCAGCCGCCAGTATCATTCCGGCCGATATTTGCTTTKCCTAAGAGGATCATGCCATAYGCCTTTCTTCTTCCAGCCTCATTATTTTTTCTGCCAAACGATTATTCATGTACAGTATACGGCAGGTGCGATGAAYTRAAATTTGAGAACTGGATGTCCCGAAGTTATCAGCCGTGTTTCAAGATGCGTGGGGAAATCAGGGAGTGTCTAGATCGTGCAGTAGTAACAGTACAGCCGGCGCCTCTGCGTTATCTGCACCGCTGAAAGGYTGCCGCCGACGGTATGGTGTCGAGCTGTATCCCAGGAGACCAGGGTCAGTCGCCTCGGGCGAGAACGGCAGCTCGCTRGTGCGCAGCTAGATACCCTGTAGACCTGTACAGCTTTTCTGGTGGCTGAAAGGTGTCGACAATTGACGAACGGACTCGGCAGATATAATCTCCTATATTTTGCCTTTTTCCGGGCGTTCCTTCAGAAGCTGGKATCTAATTTTAAAATATTCTCCGTGCTCGTGGTTCAAAATTATTTAGGTCTGACAACCTGGTGAACCTTAAAATCTCCATGTTCAGCGTATCGATCTAAGTTTAATGATCTCGATCGGCTGTAGATCATCGACCAATCCCACTGTATTTTCGGCCTGGCGCGACTGGCCGGCGTCGCCCTACCCAGATAGCTTGCCGGAACGAACCTCACGACAGGAATCCAAAAATCCCCAAAATCAGTTAGTAAATCACACCGGGCATGAGCTGCTGTYGTTRAACTTTTACCCCTGATACTGACAATATCTTTTCTTGCCAGATAGCGGTCAAGAAGCAAATACGAAGTCCAAATCCTTCGAGWGCAACGATCCTGAACTGCTCGGTCGCTGGCAGCTATATCRATAACCGTCCACCCCACCCTAAGTAGTCTACCGCTCGAATGTCGAGAGCAAGGCGGCACGATCTTGGTCTTRCAGCCTCATAATGGGACCTATACYGCCAAAGCCCTCGCCGGCCGATATGCAGCATACAGACGCAGCTGTGCCTATGGAGTACAATGACGGCGACTATGTTCGCGAGGTGCTACAACTTGATGATGGCCTGACCGAAGCCATCTTCGACAATACGATYTTGCAACATGCTGAAGCCTTGGGTATAACGATTTCCAGGCCCGCGACGCCTGTGAAGACTGAGCAGAATGCGGCRCACATTTCTATGTCYGAGTCGACYGTTACTGTCAAATCGCATCATACGAGAACATTRTCTTCTGGGTCGCAAGATAGTGATTCAACTGGCATGACATCGCGATCGTCGAACGAAACATTTGATGCYACGAGAATGCAACTTGGGAAGCGGTTAATGACAAAGAGAAGCCTATCGTTTTCCGAATACACCAAATTCTTGGAACAGGCTGAGGCGCAAGATAYTGCTATGAGAGGGTTTGCTCATCCACCAATACCCCGTGAACCTGCTCCCTCGCTATTCTCGGTGTCGACACGCCGGTCCATGAAAAGTATCAAGAGTATCAAGCAGAGGTTCCAAAAGAAGCTTATCTTTCGCCGCGACAACTCTTCCACCAACGACCTAAAGTAAGTGATGCCCCGCCTRGTTCCCGTGGTTTCCGCTAATATGTTAGCTCTTGCATATGCTGTCGGAACGATTTCAAGAAGAGTACGGCATTACATGCTCTACCTTGTGGGCACAATTATTGCGAAGCTTGTTTGCGGGTTTTGATCACCCAAGCTGCAAATGACGAGGCGAAAATGCCACCACGGTGTTGCAACCAGTCGATCCCAAGCGTCACAATAAAGTCTGTCTTGAGTAAAGAGGAGCAACACATATTCATGAAGAGCGTTTTGCAATTCAGCACACCGTGGGAAGCCCGCATATTCTGCCCGAACCCCGAATGTGGCGAGTTTATCCCAAAACGCAGCAAGATAGATCCTAAGCACCCCTTCGAAGTTATATGTCGGAAATGTAGGACTAGAGCCTGCTCGCATTGCAAGCGCCCGGCACATAAATTYGGGCAAGATTGTCCTTCGGATTGGGAGTTGGARGCGGTGTTGAAGATGGGGGAGAAGTCTGGCTGGCGGCGCTGCTACAAATGTCGCAACCTGGTAGAATTGACTCAGGGATGTAGCCACATCACTTGTCGATGCAAAGCACAGTTCTGTTATATCTGTGGTGCCATATGGGATCCTCTTGTAGGCTGTCCCAACTTTTGTAATGGCGAAGAAGAGCTCGAACGCCGGCGGTTGGAAGAAGAAGCTCGTGTTGCTCAAATCGARGCGGAGAAGGCTGCTAGAGAGGAAGCTGAGCGACGTGAAGCCGCTGAGAGAGCAGAGGCAGMAATAAGAACTGCGCAGAGTAGCGAGCTCAAGGCGCTGAGGGTACGGCAAATCAACGAAAGAGATCGATTCTGTGCTTTTGAGAGAAAGATGAAGTGGATTATGTGGACTCGGCATGGCCAGATGAAATTAGACACACTCGACGGGTATGATGAGCTGACCACAAAAATGAGGGAGCGCCATACGAGAACCTCCAACCACCTTGAAGACCGGCAAGTRGCTGCTGAGATGGAGCTYAGGACGACTCTTCAGCAAGCGGAAAAGAGCGTGGCAATTCGCCTAAAGCACATGGAGGCCTACTGCGATGGCCTTGGCCGCAGCTCGAGTGGAAGTAATCCGTCTAGAGTCGTYACGGAGAGAGATTTGCGGGAACTTGGTCAACAGTACAGCGTTCGAGATGACCTCGAGCGTCTCCATCAGGCCAAGATCAACGTGATGCGAGACAAGCAA
>QYSG01016190.1:0-11690 GCA_003988875.1 Lachnum nothofagi
AAGATGCTAGGTGGCATGCACGGCTCTAAGAGCCTTGATTCGGCCGCTAGCGGCACCACGTGACATAGGGTCACATGGCACAAGAGCTCCTCGCAACAATAAGTATTTTAGTTTTTTTATTAATAATACCGGTATAAAAAATCTAAAATTTAATTTATACTAAAATAATTTTTTAAAAAATGATTATAATAAAATTTTATAATTTATATTTATAATATAAAATTTTTTAATATATAAATTTTGCTTTATTAATATAAAAATATTATATTATTAATATATTAAATAAAATATTTATTAAAAATGTTTTTATTTAATTTAAATATTAAAATTATTTATAATTTAAACTATCTAAATTAAATCAAATAGTAATAATGTAAAAAAAGCCAAAGTAATAGTCTATTAAATTATTACTTTTATTTATAATTTAAAAATAAATTATTTGTAATTAATGTTATTTGCATTAAAAGGCAGACTTTTACTTTTAATTTTTAAAGAATTATATTATATAAATATAGTTATAATCCTATTACCAAGTAATTTACTTTAATTTATTCTAAAAATTAAATTATTTTATAAATTATTTTTTATTAAATTTTATTTTAAAGAAAAAGCAATTTTTTATATTAATATTAAATAAAGCTATTAATAGTTTTTTTTTTAGTTGAAATAGGATTTTATCCAAAGATTTTTAAATTATTTTTGGATTATAATAATAAAATTGCTTTTTAGTTTATTTTAAAACTTAAAAAGCTAGGTTTTTTATAGTTTTTTTAAATTAGTTTTTTATTAAAACCGTTTATAAAATTAATACTATTTTTCTAATAATGTATTTTAAAATTATATATTATTATATAAATTATTTATTTTGTTTGGTGGTTTTATAAATATTTGATATTTATAAAATATTATAGTTTATTAATATTTTAATAATAATATTATTATTTAAAACTTTTAACAATAATAAATAATTTTTTATTATAAATAAAATAATAATATTTAATTTTCTAAAGCTTTTAAAAATAAAAAGCAATTAAATGTTAATAGACTTTAGTTTTTTTAATATTAATTTATTATAAAATTATTTTTATTATTATAAAATTATTTTTATTATTATAAAATTAAAAAGATTAGTTTTTATTTAAATCTTTTTTAAAAAATTAAAATAAATTAATATAAATATAATAATAAAAATTTTCTTTAATTTTTCAAAGTTTTATTTGGCTTTTTTAATAAATTCAAAAGGCCTTATTTTTGTTTTATTAATTATTTCTATTAATAAGTTAATTAATTCTATTATAATAGTAAAATAATAATAAATAAATTATTAATAAAAATTTATAAATCCAAAAAACATTTATATTTTTTAAGAAAACTTAAATTTAAATTATTTTTTAATAAATTAAATTAATTTAAAATTAATATTTATTTTTTTTAAAATAATAATAAATCTTAAAAATTCGACTTTTTTCATTTTAAAAATATATTTAAATAATTTAATATATTATTAATATTATTAAAAATATTCAAAAATTCATAAAATATAATTCTTATATTTTTTTTAATTTTTTAAATAAATAAAAATATTATTTAAATAAATTATTATAAAATAACTAATATATATTTGAAATATTATAAAAACATTGGCAAGCCTAAAAAGTATGATTAAATACTTAAAATAATTATATTTAATTTAGAAAATGGTTTTTTATTTGTTTTTTTCCTAATAAAAATATAATAATATATATTTTTAAAATTAAGTTTAGTAAATATTTTGGTTTTTATTAATTAATTTAAAATTTTATTAATTAAGAATAAAAAATAAAAAATTTTAATTATTATTTTATTAAATTTTTTATAGTTAATATAAAACTATAAATTTTTATTTTTTTTAAAAATAAAAAAAATTAATAATTCTATAAAATTTTTAAAAAATTTAATTTATTTTTTTGAAATAATAGATTTTAAATATTCTTTTAGTAATTTTAATTAAAATTTAAAGAAATTATAAAAAAGTTTATATAAAAGTATATTTATAGTTTTTATTATATAATTAATATTTTTAAAATTAATAAATCTTAGAATTTTATTTGTATTAAAAATTAATTTATAGTATTTGCAAAAAAGTAATAATTCGAATATAAATAAAATAAATTTTTTCTAGTTTTATACTATTAGTATGCTTTTTTTTTCTTTTAGAAAAATATCTAAATACTAAAAAAAATAAAATATACTTTTGTATTTATAATGCAATTAGTTGCAAAAGTATGTATAATTTCTTTTGCTAATATAAAAAATTTATATATTTTAATTGGGTTTTTTGTTAAATATTTAATTAAATACTTTAAAGTTAAGCACTTTAATAGCATTATACTTTATATTAATATAGATTTATAATTACTTTTTTTCATTAATAAAATATACTTTTTTGGCGTAATGCCAAAGTTTTCCTAATACTATATTATATCTAGTATTTTTAAAGCCGTAAAATACTTAGTATTAAATATACAATATTTTCCTATTATTTATTATAGAAATAACTAAATCATAAATAATAATAATAATAAAAAATTCTATAAATTTAAAAACATAAAATTTTTTATAAATTGTCCTAAAAGTAATTTTTAAGTTATATATTTTTTTATTATTAATTAAATTTAGGATAATTTTTACTATTTTTATAGTTTTTTATAAAATATAAACTAATATAGGTTTATATTTAAATAACTTTTTTTTTTAAGTTTTTAATGTTTAAAACTTAAAAAAATCTTTTTTTGATTTTAAATTATTAAAATTAATATAATTATATATAATTAAATATATATAATTTATTTTTTAAATATTGGCAGTTTTGCCAAAGTATTCCTTAGCTTATTTTTTATATTTTTTATATTTAAAATAAAAAATATAATAGTTTTTTTAATTATAATTATAATATATAATTTTCTTTAATAATATTTCTTAAAAAATAAATAGGGTTTTTTTAAAAAAAAATTATTTTTTATTTTTTTAACTTTTATTTATTTATTTATTTTTGGTTTATTTATTAAAAAAAATAAAATATAGAATTTAAGCTTTGGCTTTGCTGTTGCCTTTGACTTTAAGTAAAGTTTTAATTTTAGCTTTTAAAAAAATAACTATTATTATATTTTATTAATTAGATTTATTATAATTATTAAATTAAAATTTAAAATATAAATTAAAAATAGCAAAATTAAATATTAAATATTAATATATATTTATTTTTAAAATAAATAATTTTTTTTTCTAATATTATTATTTTAATATATTAAAAAGGGGTAAAAGTGATAAAAGTAAAGGACCCCTTGGAGTAAATGTAAAAGCAAGCATTAAAGTTATAATTTTCTAAAACTAGGATTATATATAATAGGGGTATTATATGCAAAAAGTATATAATTGCCCCGTTATATCCGTCCTTTTTTAAGAAATAAAGTGCTTATCTTCAAATATACTTCAAATAAAAACAAATAAACAAAACAAGTAAATAAAACAATAAACAAATCCAAAATCCTTTTATGCGAACTTAGGCATATAGTGGCTTTGATCCAATAAAAAGCCCGGATATAGCCCCATTTATTAAAGCCATAAAACCTTTATTATTAGCCGAATAACCAGCCAATTAAATCCAAGCAATAGAGCCGCAATACTAATATTAATATTAGCCGATAATACTTTCTACGCCAATGCCATTATACTTATTACGCCTATTATTTACTAATTCTATGATTCTATTTTTAATTAATTAAAAAAACTTGATCTTTTCCCAGTAAATAGCTCCATCTATATTTAAATATACAAAGATAAAATAATATATATATTTACTAATTTATATTAATAATTGTAATACTTAGGCTTAGCAGAGCTTTTTAATTAAAAATTTAAGTTTTTTTTTAATAAATAAATAAAGTTTTTTATATTTTTTTTATATATAGCTTTTTTAGATAATATTTTAAAAAAACCAATAAAAACTTTAATAAAAATAAAACTTTTAATAATAAGATTTGCATAATATATTAAAGTATTAATAGCATTATTTTAAAAAGGATTTCATTTAATGAGAATTAGGTTTCGGCTTTGGCTTTACTTTTGTTTAATCTAGCTTGGGTATTTCGGGGTTAAGTGGATGCTCCGCGCTTAAAGTTCGAATAAAAGCGCTTTAAGGTTTCGTCCGATGGGAATAGCTTTAGTGAAACTATATTCCTCCCAGTACACCTGCGCATCCCAGGGTTTCGTCTAAAATACGCATATGGCCTATTATGCTTTATAGGACTTTCGTTTTAAATAAATTACATATAAATATTCAATTCTATGCCTTAAATATAAAAGTTTTAGTAGTTTGCTTTTTTTTTATAAAGCTTTTGGTGCCTTAAATATAAAGACTTTAGCAATACCTATTTCTTTATTTATAAAACTTTATATAAAAAATTTATTTTATTTAAAAAAAATGCTACTATAAATATGAAAACTTAATAGCAATTTATTCTTCCGGCGTAAATTACTAATAAAAAAGAATAAAAAAAATAAAAATAAAGGACCCCTTGGAGTGAATATAAAAGCAAATATTGAAATTGTAATTCTTTAGAGCTGGGACTATATATAGTAGGGGCATCACGTGCAGAGGGCACGTGATTGCCCCGTCACAATATAAAAAAATAATGAATTTTCTTTTATTTAATATAAAGTTTTTTAAAATTTTATAAAATTATAAAATTTATAATTTAAGGTTTTTTTAAAAACTTAATAATTATTTTTTAAATTTTTTTTAAATTTTAATTTAACTTTGTTTTTTTTGAATTTTTTATTAAATAAAAAATAATAATTATAATTTTTATAAAATATTAATAATAAATATATTTTTTATTTTGGAATATTTTATTTTATTTATTAATAAAAGTTTATTATTTCTGCTAATTTTTACTTTTATATTTTTAAAGTTAAACTTTTTTTTATATTAATTTTAGGATATTTAAAAGTATAAATTATTTTTTATTAATCTTTAATACTTCTAAAAACATTAATTATTCTATAATATTAATTTAAGTAATAGCTATTTTTGCTTTAAATATAACAAATTATTATTTTATTATTATTATTTTTTAAAAATATTATAAATGTTTTTTTTTATTTATTTTTAATTTAAAAAAGCTTAAAGTTTGTTTTTTTGGCCTAGTTTTTAGGTTTTTTAAAACCCTTTGCAAAGGGTTTCCAAAGGCTTTTAAATCCTTTATTAAAATTATTTAAAAACAATAATTAAAGTTAATTAATTTAAAAATATATTAACCTAAAAAACTATTTTTTAAAAAAAAATTAATTTATAAAATAAATATAATAAATAATAAATCAAATCTAAATATAAAACTAATTTCTGGCTTTTTCCTTAAAAGGGCTTTGGCCAATTATTGTAAAGGAGTGGAAAGGGTATGCCGTCAAGTATACGGTATATAAACATATAAATAAACTAAAATATAAAAATTAAAAAAATAAATTAAATATTATTTATAAAACCTTAATTCTAATATTATATATAATATAAACTAAAATAAAGCGGAAAAACTTTTACGCGGACTGGGGTGCACCCACTCTACCACATTATAACTATTAAAGCTTATAATATTTATAATTTATAATTTATAATATAATATATATTTTAATAATAGGTAGAGCAGAGTTGCTACGCTAGAAGCTATCGCCACTTTACCCGTGACCCTGGGTTCCACATGACAATATATTAAACAAAGAAATCATTGCTACTACAATAAAAAAAGCATATTATTTGCAAAAAAAACTTTTTAGGCAAGGTTAAAAAGCAAAAATTAATAAAAACAAAAATATATAATGAAAATATAATGAAAATAATAGCAAATAATCAAAAAATGATTATTCTAAAGAAAAGCTTATATAATAAAATAAATATATCCTAGTTTATATCCAAGTTTTTTTGTTTTATTTTAATTTATATTATTAATTTTTAAACTTTTGTTTTATTTATATATTTATATATTATATATTTAACTGCATACCTTTTCTACTTTTTCACAGTATTAATAATTTTTTTATATTTTTTTAAATATTTTTATATGAATTTTTTTAATTTTATATATTATATACTAAACTTTTAAAATACATATATATATATATATATATATATAATTATATTTAAATAAAAGAACTATTATTCAAAAGTTAATATTATATAATTAAAAATCATATTTTTTTATTTTAATCAAAAGCTCCTAATAAAATAAAGATTAAATAATAATTTATAATATATTTAAGGTTTTAGGCTTAAACTCCTAATTAAAACAATTATTATATTTATATTTATAAGAAAACTTAGATTTTTTTATTAAAAATTTAAATAATATTATTAATTCCAAAAACAATCAAAGAAAAAAAACTAATAAATTTATTTTAATAAATAATAATTTCTAAAAATAATTTTGATTTATTAATAATAAATTAAAATACTAAGAAGCATTTGAAACATATAAATAATATTAATATTAAAACCAATTTAATATTATTAAAATATTATTAAAAAGCTGCAAAGTAATTAAAAAACATTTTTAATAATTAATATTTATATATAAATAATTTTAATTTTACAAAAATAATAGATTAACAATTATTTTAGAGTAATTCTATATTTTTTAAAAAAAGATTAAGTTTAGAAATAAATACTAAATAAAAAAAACTTAATATAATAAAATACTATAAATTATAAATTATAAATAGTTTTATTTTTTTTAAATATATAAATAAAATTTATAATTTAATTTAGTTTTAGACTTTGAATAATATTCTTACTATGCTAGATTCTATTAGGAGATTACCTTTTTCTTTGGCCTTATATAATATATTGTAACGGGGCAATCACGTGGCCTCTGCACGTGATGCCACTATTATATATAGTCCCAGCTCTAGAGAATTACAACTTCAATGCTTTATTCCTATTGTGGTAGAGTGGGTGCACCCCAGTCCGCGTAAAAGTTTTTCCGCATTATTTCAATTCGTATTATATATAACATTAAAGTTAAAATTCTATAAATAATATTTAATTTATTTTTTTAATTTTTATATTTTAGTTTATTTATATATTTATATATTATATATTTAATAGTATATTTTTTTTGTTTTTTTATATTAATAACCTATATAAAAAATCAAAAAAATAATATTATAATATATAAAAAATATTAATTTAATTTTTCTTTTAAGATATATTATTTTTTAATAAAATAATAAATAGGAAAAATAGGAAAAAAAAGCAATAAAAACAAAGCCTAAATTAAAACATTAAAAAAACCGGAAGTTAAAAATTTTTCATTAAATATATAACAAAAATTACAATTTTTATATTTTAAATTATTATTATAAAAATAAGTAAAATATTTTAAATTATTAAATCAAATATATATAATATAATTAAAATAATAAATACTAAAAGGAAAAAAATAAAGAATCAATTAGATATTTAGGTTTATACTAAGAATAATAAAAAAAAAATATATTAAATTAATTAATAAAAATTAATTTTATTAAAAATAAATTAAAATAAGTAAAAGTTATTTTACTAAAAAAAATAAATTTAATAATATTATTATTAATATATATTTATTTTTTAATAATTAATTTTATATTTATATAATTTATAAATTTATATTTATTTAATTAGCTATTAGGGTCAAATTTAATAAATAAAATTAAAAATAAACAAGTAATTAAAAACATAAATAAACAATTAATAAATAATATAGAAAAATAAGTAACCCCAAATATAAAAAATAACCAATAATTAAAATTAATAAAAGTAAGTTTAGTATTAGCTATTAATAATATGGCTAATCTAAGGTATTTTATAACTATATTAATTTTAAAAATTTAAAAGGTTTTTTTTTTTAAAAGTATCAATATTATCAAGTTTTTTAAAAAATATGCCAATTAATATAAAAATATTCGATTTAATTAAATAAACTAAATAAAAAAATTACTTTAATATTATAATTTAACTATTAATTAATATATTAAAATATTATTAGAATAAATATTCTAAAATTAAAATAAATTATTTAAAGTTTTATTAAAAAAATATAAAAATTAGAATTTTTATTAGTAAATAAACTTTTGTTTTTTTTTAAAAATATTAAAAAACAAATAATAAAATAGCAAAAATAATATTTAATAATTTATTAAATAATATATTATTATTTTTATTATATTTATAAAAAAAAAATAATTTAAAAAATATATATATAAAATATAATTCTTTAATAATTTTCCAAAAAAAATTTAAAAAAAAATTATATATAAAAACCATATTAATATTAATTAATTAAATATTATTAATTTTGATAAATTAGCCAAAACAACTATAAATATTTATATATTAAATAAAATAATAAATTTTTTTTTTAATAATAAAGCTAAAACTAAAAGATTTAATAAATTAATTAATAATTTTAGTTTGGTTTCTATAATAATTAAAAAAAAACTAATTTGTTTTTTTAATAATTACTTTAAAAAATTTAATAACAATAATAATAAATAATTTTAATAAAATATTTAAAATATTAGTATTAATTATAAAAATATTAGTAAATAATAAAAAAAAAAAATTTATTTTGTTTAATAAAGGAAATTAAAATACTTATTATTCTACGGAGCCAAAAAAAAAAATTAATCTATTTATTTTATTAGTATTATAAATAAGTAATTAAAATCTAGGCCAATTTAATATTAATATTAAAACTATTAAAATCTTTTTTAATAATTAAAGCTAATATTATTATTATAAATAACCAAAGTATTTTTGTTATAAATATAAAGAATTTTTATAGAATATATAATATAAAATAGTTTATAAATTCTAGTATAAAATTTATTAAAAAAAGGCAAATTAAAATAATAAAAATATTTTAATATATAAAAGATTTTTTAAAATAGTAATCATTTAATAAATATAAAATTAAATGCTGTTTGTATTTATATAAAATTTTAATTAAAAAAATAAATAAATTAATAAATAATAATAATTATATAATAATTATAAAAATAATTAAAGCTTTTAAAAAAACATTTTTATAATTTAAAAAATGCCGGTTTATATTATTAACTAAAAAAAATAAAAAATAATAAAAAATAATAAAAATAGTAAAAACTAAAAATAATAAGCCAAATAATAAAAAAAAAATTTAATAAACCAATTTAAAAAAAATTCTTTGCGGTTAAATTAAAAAAAAAAAGAAATTAGTAGTTTCTAAAATTCCCCAATTAAATAAATAAAAGAAAAATATAAAAAAATTAGAAGATATAAAAATAAACATAAAAAAAAAAAATAAAAAAAAATCTAAAAAAGCATTTAAAATAAATATAATTAAAAAAATGAAAATAAACTATAAAAAAATATTAATATAAAATTTTTAATTATAAAATTTTTAAAATTTTTTTTAATTATTTGAAATTTATAAATTATAATATAAATTAAAAATATATATATAAAAGCATTAATTAATAGTAAAGTAAAAACAAATTTTTTAATTATTTATATAACTATTAAAACTAAATTACTAATATACCCAAACCCAAAACTAATAATAATTAATTATTTAAAAAAAAATAAAAAAATTCTAAAGTTTTTATAAAAATATTTAAATTAATATTAAAAATATTATTATTAAAATTAGTTTTTTTATATTATTTAAAGCTAAAAATAAAATAATTTTAAAAATACCTTTTATATTAGTTAATTTATTGTTTTTTTTATATAAAAATAAAAGCTAAATCACTATTTTAATTAATAAAAAAAAAACTATATAAATAATTATATAAATAATAAATTTTTAAAATTTTTATTTTAAATTTAAAATTTTTCTAAAAAATAATTAATTTAGGTAATAAAAGTAGATTATATTAAAAAAAATACCAAAACTATTTTTAATAATATAAAAAATCAAAAAAAACTAAAATCCAAATATTCTCAGTAAATATTAATAAATATAAAAATTATATAATTTTTTTTAAATATATAAATTTAATTATTTTATTATAAGTAAAAAGAATTTTTTTTATTATTAATATTTAAATAATATATAAAAAAAAAAAAAAAAAAATTCCTATTAAAAAAAGATTTTTAAATAAATTTATACCAAATAAAAAACCTAATTAAAAAAAAATTATAATAAAGAAAAAAATAAAAAAAAGCCAATAAAACTTTTTTATAAATAAGATCATTAACTAACACCTAAGTTTTTTAATATTTAATAAAAATCTAAATTATATAAAAAATAATTATAAAAAATAATTTTTAATAAAGGTTTATTATTGAAAAAAAAGAAATTTTTAATAAAATTATTATTTTAAAAGAAAAAAACTATTATTTTTGATTTTTTAAAAATAAAAAAAATAAAAAAATAAATATATTTTCTATAAAAAAATAAATATATTTTCTATAAAAAATTCGAATTATTTTTTATAAGGCTTAGCAAATGCCTGGTTTTTCTATATCTAAGCATTTATATAAAAAAATAAATAAAATACTATAAAGACAAATTAATACAAAAATATTTAAATAATATTATAGTTTTTATTATAATTAATAATTTTTAATTAAAAAAAAATATTAAATATTAAATAATAAATATAATAATAAAATATAATATAATTATTATTTAAAATATTAATTTATTGTTAAATATTAATAAAATATTAAAAAAATTTGTCGGCTATTAAATTATATTTTTAATTGATTTTTTTTTTGGGTATAATTAAGTTCTACTCTATTAAAACAATAAAAATATTATTAATTTTATAATATATTTAAGCCTATTCTAATATATAACTTTAATATAAAAAATTATAAATTTAATACTTTAATTTATATATATAAAAATAGTAATTTTCAAAAATTACCTTTCCAATAATACTCGGATTTTTATTAATAATATATTTATTCTTAGTCTTTATTTTAAATACAATAATAAAAAAGCTTTTTCTAAAATATATTAATTTATATTAAAATATTTTATTAACCTAAATAAAATTTTTACTAATATTAAACAATTAAATATAATAATTAAAATTAAATTTTAATTTAAAGTTTTTGGGTTTAAGTTTATAAAATATATATATATAATTAAAAAGCAATTGCCTAATAATATAAAAATTATAAAAATTCTTAATTAGTAAATATTATTTAAAAACCTTAAAAAAAATCAAATAAATATTTAAATATTTTTAAGCATTTATATTTATTACTGGATCTAAATTAAAAACTTTATAATAAAAATAAAGTTTCTATATTTACTATTATAAAAAAATATTAAATTTATTTGGAAAAAAACATAATAAAATATAATAAATAATTTAAAATTAGTTTTAATTTCCACACCGGCTTTTATTTATTTAAATATATCCAAAAAAACAAAATTTATTATTTTTATAATAAATATTAATTTTAAAAATTAAAATACTATATTTATATAATTAAATATAAATTTAAAATAATATTTGATTTAATATAAAAATAAAATTTAATTATTTTTAAAATAAAATTATAATATAATAAAAAAAATACCAAAAAATATTTAAAATTTTAAAAAAAATATAAAATTATTTTTATAAAATATATTTTATATTTAAAATAAATACTATAATATTTATTATATAATTTAATT
>QYSG01016201.1:0-11690 GCA_003988875.1 Lachnum nothofagi
AGGGACTAGCCAATAAGCTCGTGCCTTCTTCTATATTTAAGGAGCTTAAGCTCCAAACCTCCTTGTTTTCTTTAGCTGATACTGATGTATTATACGACCTCTACCACGTTGTGCCTATAGTGATGCTAATACTTTGTCATTTATTTATTTTTATTTCTATTATACCTTCTTCTCTATATCTGTACGTTAAGTTACTGTCAACCTCCCAATCACCTCGCTGAAACCTTTCGTCAGCCTGAAATTGGCGAGGAATTCAAACCCAGCCATGTTTCGAGTCGGTGGTGGCTGATGAATCCAAATCCAAATTTCTTGGACCGATGATTCGTCAGCTCATCCGAGCGCCGTCTTTGACCGTCTTTGGCGGAATAGCTGAACAGAGGATTCCCTGAGAACTGGGATTTCGCGTGCAGTGCAATCGGTGACATGTCGGGCAAGATCTGCTGAAGGAGCATTGTATACGAGAATTCTCAATATTGAACTCGTCAGCCTGGACAAGATTACAATGTCGACGAAATGTATAAAAGACAAGAACTCCTCCCACAAAGAAGACCAACAAACCACATCAAAACAGCCAAAAAAAAAACAAGCATCAGTCCTTCCTCAACGCCGTACTTCTTAACCACCTCATTTGAACATTTTAAACTTGACATCATCAATCAAGATGGTTCGCCTCGCCACCATCCTTCCTCTTGCCGGTCTTGCCCTCGCGGCTCCCCAGGCCACGACCGCGGCCCCYGACGCGGACAACCAGGTGACTGGAACAGAAGGCAYCATTCCCCCTTCTATGATCACCGTCAACCCGACCACAGCGTTTGCYCGRCTCGACGTGGCCCAGATCACGGYCGCCCCGAAGTACCTCACCATCAAAGTCGTYAATAGTCACACCGCAGCCATCTCAACCTCACACGCCAAGGATYCCTCTGCCCCGCATGCCGTCTCTGGCAACGTCGTCCCCGGGACYATTGCTAAAGGAGCTACTGCCGCCTTCGCCGTGCCTAGTCAATGGATAGGTGAGAAGATGTTGATTAAGAGACACCGCAGGAACAATAACTAATACAAAATCTCACCCCAGGCAACGTGGCGATGGTCGATGCCTCCCACCCAATAACYGGCGACGACACCTTGATCGAGGCCAACTACGCGGTTCACACCGAGAACGACAAGCAAGTTGCCGTTGCCGACGTCGACATTTCCTACGTGTAAGTCCCCGACATCAAACYCCATCCACCCYAGACCTYAAACCAACTGCTGATATGCTCGCGCCYAGCAAYGGCTTYAGCGTGCCCGCCGTCTGYTCGTGCAGCGGCAAGGTTGTGACCGGCTGCAACAAGGACCTGAACAAGCTCGGCACATGCGCTGTAAGCCACTTCCTATTTAACCMTGCCCGACGAAAGTCAGAGGCACGAACTCGCGGGTTGCTAACCGATATGTATACAGAACAATGACGTCAAGGGCGCGTGCGTGAACCCGCTGCGTGCGGACRAGAGTGCCACGGCTGCGGCGCCCTTCTTCGCACCGTGCCAGCACGCGGCCTGGTCCTACGTGAACGATGCCGCCGCCAACTCTTTTGATGAGTGCCAGAGCGGTACTATCACCTGCTGTGTCGGCACGGCTTGCCCCAAGAACCCCAAGCAATCTTAAAGGGCGAGAGCAAAATGCCGCATATCTTCTGTGTCTGGCTCTCGTGACACTGCACTTGGAAGCCAGAAGTGGGACTCATAGATGCAGTTGATAGTATATTGGAAAAGGATGACATTTGTTCTATTTCTATGGCCATTTTTAGATTTTTTTTTATAAGTGTATTCTGCTGGCATAACGAGTTTTGGGTAGCTGGGCCTTTGGGTATTGAAAACAAAGGACAGAAGCAAAAGGAAAAGTTTCTTTTTCTCGGGATTATAGACGGAGTATACAAGGATCTTACGTCGTTTTGCGAAACTAAACCAGTCATTACCGAAATCAAGAACTTCTCATCAGGTTGGCTCGTCAAATACTAAGACATGGCCGACTAAAGCTGTCGTTCTCGCATCCATGTGTATCACGGCGCTTTCTGCTATGCTTCCATTTTACTTTAGCCCTTCAAGACCCAGACATAACCGGAAATATTAGACATCAAACAATTGATCTTATACCAATAATCACCCCAGCTCCCGGTCGAGCGTCAATGTCTCCTAAGGACAATATTTCATTACCGAATATGCCTTAATCTTATATGCAGCATTCACAGATGTTTCAAGCTCAAGTTCAAGCTCCAATGCAACGGCCACAGAATCCGAACAGGCAGAACCATTTTGCATACAACGCGACCGCCTGCGCGACGAATTGCAAGGCACTTGCTTGTCAACAACATACGAGCGAGCTGGAGAGGCCACTTTGAGGCTAGAGGCATAGGGGCGGTAAGGGCGACAGTCTCCCCGATTTCCAGTGAATAATACAGGCAGAGGCATTCAGCTTTTACTTCAAAACCTAATACCTCCGGAAGTCTTGGATCGAATATCCGAATGATGACGAGGCAAATAAGGAAATCTAGCCATGACCTGCTTGGACACGACGACCTTTTAAGAGACAACCTCCCCAGAAACGACGACCTTTTTAGAGAAACAATCTTCTCAGAAATAACAACCTCCCCAATAAATGCCGAAGCCTTTCCCTGCGACATTTCTTCCTCCGATGCAGGGTCAACCGGAATGATTCTCCTGCTTCAGTGGAATATATGTGCAGTAGAGCAGGATTTCGGAAATGCAGGGCTCGTATGGCTCTGTTCGCAACGAAATGCAGGTCAACGCGGTGGAGAAAGGCCGGGCGGAGCAGCGGGAGCGAGCTGTGGCATTCGGGATCGAAAGTCGGAAGGAATCGAAGTCGCAGGCATGTTTGCAGAAGGGCGAAAGCTGGAATTGAATAAAGCTGGATTGAAGCTAAAGCTAAAGTGAGGCTAAGGCTTTTGGCATAGAGTGGCGATCCAACCATAGGAAAGTGAAAGTGAATGCGGAGACGAAACGGTGTGTATTCAGTGCGACCCCTATAGCTAAAGGTAGACCCTAGACATGGCGGCTTATAAGACAAGCCGCCCTCGGGTTTACCTTATTAGCGTTGACCAATAGTGCAGCCTTAGCCTCAGCCTTACCATTTTTCTTTCTTTCTTCTCCCGGTGTCTCTCCTACAAGCAAATCCAGCTCCGTCCACAGTCTCGCGTTCATTTCCATTCCTTCAAGCGACCTTCCATGTTCTCCTTCCCACCGCTACCCTCCTCTCCCCCAACGCAAGAAGCTATACACCACCGCCCTCTCCCTCCATTACTCTCTGCTCCAACCGCCACACCGCTCGGCTACATCGCCACAGAAGCCGACGTCCCTCCAGCCCCTCCCCCTCCCACACCATCGTCATCGTCACGCTTCGGCCTCTTTGGCTTCACCGGGTTTTGATGCTTCGGGCAGTTGAGAAAGCAAATCGTCGACAAGTCCTGCAAGGTCGGGTTATCTAGGCAGAAGGATCCCGGGCCCTCTCTCTGCCAGCCGGGCATTGCACTGGTGCTTTGTGCGCACCGCTGGCACGGGAAGCTTGGCGATATCTGGCGCCGTTGGGCTTGCCCCTGCAGTTGACGAAGCGCTTGAGCGTCGGCTTTTCCCACGTGCACATGGCTATAACGGTATTTGTGGGTCGGGGGCAGCGAATGGAAGAAAGAAGCGGCTTAGGCTGGATTCACTGCAGCTGGGGAAACGGAAATGGGAAAAGTAAGCAAGGGGTTTTGATCGAATAATCAATGCTGGGAAGCAGTGCACAGGGAACCAATGAAGTGACGATGCAAAAAAGCAAGGGCCTGAAGAAGGGAAGAACGCTTCTTGATTAGCAATTGTTTATTTGGGACGCGGCAACGTGGACAGGTGAGTGCGTGAATGGTATTGTTGTCCTTTGCGTCAAGACAGTATTTGGATTTGTCCATATCGTCTGAAAACTAGAAGTACTTTTCCTTCTGATCTATTTGCTCACAATGTTCTCTGTTTGAGAGCACAAGCGGGCAAACCCCACCTCCTCATTGCTAGGTTTCCAGGGCCCATGTGAGGAATCCACCATGGCAGCAAGCTTCATGGAGACACATCACATTACAATCATAGCACAGTCTATGGAAATAGCAAAATGTACGGAACTACGCAACAATGTTTATGCTTTTCTTTGCCAAATAGTATATCTTGCTTCCACAGACACAAACCGCGAAGCAGAGCCCATGAGCTAAGCCAGAACTAGCTTGACCGCCGAAAACATAAGTTTACCTAGTTATGCTTTGTTTCTAACTAATACCCAGTATACGACCTGCCGGCCTACAAAGCTGCAAACCAAGCACCATCCCCAAACTCCGCTTCCCTGACCCCAAGCAAATGCTCCCTTTCACTGTTATCTTTCGACTTATCCCCAGCACGCAAACCAAACACAAGCACGATTCCCAATACCCACGCGGCTTGAACATATAACATCACCGCATCAATATACCTATTCGATCAAACTCTGGCTTTTACCTATTTCTATAAGAGCCCTATTTATCTGCTTTTTCCTCCGCGGCTTCAACTGCTTGCGCTTAATTCAAAACCGCTTCAAATATATTACGAATGCAAAGGGAGCAAGAAAATCGATATGTGAAATCGGATTGAATGCGCTTACTTGTAAAGACCGATAAAGGGCACCTACCGCCGGCAATGGTAGAAGCAAGAAAACCCCGCTGTCGTTATATGGGAAGATTGCTCTCTGTTTTGATCATACTACAATTGCTACGGAGAGGCATACCTAGCAAAAACAATGGAAGACTGGGCCCAAGAAAGGAGGGAAGGAAGTAGTGATTCGAGGAGAAGCTCAGAGGGGGGTGGAGGGGGGTGGGGGTTGAGGGAGGTAGGGAGATAGATGGGATGGAAAGACCTCCTGTCGGTATGCCCTTTTCAACCTAAAATCACATAGCTTTACTTAATAGCAAAGCCAGGGATTTATAAGGTTAATAAGGACTAAAGTTTTTATTCTTATATATATATGCTTTAAAGTTATTTAAAATAGCTATTAGTATTTATATATAATTAATTATTAATATTAATAATATTTAAAAATAACTTAAATTAATATTATTTATAAAATAATAAAAACTATTAAAAAAAATATAAAAATACTTTTAAAGTATTTATATTAATTATTTCTTTAAATTCTATATAAAAAAAAATAAAAAATAAAATATATAATTATTTTAAAAATAATTTTAAATTATAGAATTTTTAGATAATTTAAGATTTCTTTAAATTTTATTAATTTTATTAATTTTTTTTTTAATATATTATTATTAATTTTATAGTTTAAAAATAGAAAATATATATTTAAATATTTAATATTAAAAGCATTGATATTTATTAAAATACTAGGAAATTATAAAAAAGGATTTCTTAATATTAAATTAATAAAATTAAAAATTAGAAAAAAATTATTTATTATTTATTTTGTTTTTATATTTTGTTTTTATACCAAAAAATTAAAAAATAAAGCTTTTTATTGGCAGGCGTTTTTTATATTTTTTTTATATATTTTTTTTATATATTTTTTTTATATATTTTTTTTATTGATTTTTGACTATTAATAAAAATAAATTAGATATTAATAATAATAGCTAATTATTATTATAATTAGTTTAATTTATTTTAGAAGTTTTTATGGTTTACTGAGATTTTAGTATTAATGTTTGTAATATTTTCGTTAATAAGGTTAAAACAATTATTAAAAATAATAAGAGTAATATTTTTATTTGCTGAATATAAAGCAATGTTTCGTTGTCTTAGTTTAATAAATAATACAAAAAATTAATAAAAATTAATAAAAAATTATTATTTTTAATAGAAATTATAATTATTAATAATTAAGGAAAAAAAATTAGAATACGGCATTAGAAAGTATTTATTTTAGCAATGTATACTAAGCCTAGAATAGAAAAAAAAAATATATATAAATATATTATATTTAAGAAAATATAAAAACATAAATAGAAATATATATTTTTAATTTTAAAATAAATAAATATTATTAAAATTATATGATTATACCGGTTTTGCTTATATGTTTTTTTTAGAAAAAGTTATTGTTTTATTAATAGCAATTAATTTAGGTATTAATGGTATTATAGTAAGGCGTAACTTTAGTGCATATTATTATAGTTATATATTTTAGAATAATGTTTTAAAAAAAATATTAAATATATATTATTAAAATTAATAAAGTTATTACTTTAAAAATTATTTAACTTATTTAATTTTTTTGATTTTAATGCAATTAATATTAATTAATTATTTAAATATATTGTTTTCTTTGATTTTTATTATAGAATTATTATTATTAGTAATTTATTAAATTTTAGTAATTTTTTGCTTTTTGTAAATATTTTAAATTATTATTATATTAATTATTAATTGTTTTTTAAAAATTATATTAAATTTAATAATATAATTATAAAACGATTTTAAATTTATATAAATAATCAAAAGATTTTATTAATCTAAAATATATTTAATTATTATTTTAAAATATATTTTTATATTAAATCCTAAAAATAATTTTAAAAGTTTAGTATTTAATATATTATATATTATTTTTTTTGTTTTGGTGAAAATATAATATAAAATATTGGCATTATTGTTTTTATTAGTTAATATTATTATTATATTTAATTGGAAAGTATAGTTTTTATTATTAATAAATGAAAAATCAATAAATATAATAATTTTAAGGTTTTTTTTTATTTAATTTAATATAAATAAAATTTTTTATAAAATTTTTAATTTATTATTTAATTATTTTATTAAATTTTTTAATATTATTTATTTTTAAATTAATAATTTAAACTATAAAAAATAATATAGTGTTTATTTTAAGTTAATATATTATTATTATATATAAGTTTTTTATATATTAGATAATATATTAATTTTTTGGTATAAATTCTGATTTTATAATATTTTTTAAGTTTATTATTAAAATAGTTTTTTTAATATTTATAGAAATAAGGTTTTTATAATAGGATTTTTATATAAATATAATTTTTTTATTTTTATATAAATAAATTAAATTTTCATTAAATTTTAATAATTTTTTAATAATTAATTTTTTTTGTTTTTTATATTTAATTATTATTTTTTTGATTTTTTTTTCTTTTAAGGTTATAAATTTGTTGTTAATTAGGATTATTATATTATTTATTTATAAATTAATAATATTAAAATAATAAACAAAGGTTAAATGTTAATTTTATAAGTTTTAGTTTTTTAGTATGATATTTATAGTAAATATTAAATTAATAATTTTTTGATTTAGGAATATTATATAAAAATTATTTTAATTTTATAATAGATTTTTTGGATATTTTTATGGTATTATAGAATTTTAAGAGTATATAAAAATAAAATAGGCAATTAATTTTAATAATAATTTAAATATATATTTGCTTAATGTTTTAATTATAGATTTTAGTGTTTTTTACTACTATTATTAAAATAATTACTAAGATTATTTATTAATTTTTTTATTTTTATTTTTTTAAATTATAATTATAACTTTGAATTTTTTGAATTTTTTGTTTATATTTTTAATTTTAATTTTATTAATAAATTTAGCTTTATAAATATATATGTTTTTGGGAATATTACTAAAAACAACTAATTTATAGATTATTTTATTAATAAAGCTAATAATTTTTAATTATTTATTTTAGAATTTTAAAAAAAAGTTTTATTAATATTATTAATAGGAGTTTTATAAATTAGTATATTTCTATAGTAGGTTGCAAATTGCTTGGTATTTTTAAAAAATATATAATATTTTTTAAATAGTTTTATAAAGTATTTAAATTGTATTTTTAGCGGAAAAGGTTTATTTTGCTTTATTAGCGCTTTTTCGTTTTGTTTGGAAAATATATTATTATTTTAGTTATTATTTATTTTTTTTATAATATAATTTTATTAATATAGTTTTAAATATAATATTTTATATAATATATATATTATTATTTATTTTTTTTATTAAATTAAAATATTTAAATTTAAAAAAAAATTGTAGATAATTAATATAATTAATCCGTTTTTTATATTTAATATATTTTATATTTAATATTATTTATATAGTTTTTTTATTTTAATTATTATTTTTTTAATTATAATTATTTGTTAAATAATTAATATAGCAAAAACATTGGCATTAGAAATTTTATTATATATTTTAAAAATAAATAAGATAAAAATAAATTTTATAAAATTTATTATATTATTAATTGCTTTTATAACTATTTATAATAATATATTTTTTGGAAAATTAAATAATTTTTTTTTAATAATTTTATATAAATATTAAAAAAATTTATAATATTTTTTAATTATTTTAATTAAATTATAAACTTTAATTAAAATATTAGTTATGGCAATTAATATAGTTTTAATATAATATTTGAATTTTTTATTTATAATATATTTTTTTATATTAATAATTATAGTATTAAATAACTTTAAATAAATATTAATTTAATATTTGTAGAATATATTTTAGATTTTTTTTATTATTTTATTTTTAAGGAATTTATTACTTTGGAAATATATGCTTTTATTAATAATATATAAAATTAAATTATTATTTAAATATATAATATTAATATTTTTTTTTAAAATAAAATAAAATAATTTAAAGATTTTGCTATATTTTTGGTCTTATTTGCAAATTTTAATTAAATATTTAAAAAATTAATGTTAAAATCATATTTTATATATTTTAATAGTTATTATAGTTTATTAAACAAAAAATAACTAAATTTTATATTTATTAAAAAATATATTTTTTTATTAATAATAATTTTAATAAAGTAATTAACTATATTTAGATTATATAATATAAAAATATAGCTATAATATAAAACAATAGGGATTTATTTGGATTTATTATAGTTTTTAAATTTATTATTTAGATTATTATAATAAAATTTTAGTTTTTTTATATTTACTAAATTAATTAAAAATAAAATATTTATATTATATATATAAAAAATAATTGGATTTATTTATATATTAATATTAATATAACCAAAAAAAATATTTGTTTTAATACTAAATTTTACTTTAAAGTTTTTTAATATTATATTAATTTTTAAATTTAGATTAATTTTTATTAAAGTTTTTATTTAAGTTTTTATTATTATTAATTATTTTATATAATCTATATTTATAATAAAATTAACGAATTTGGATAAGTTATAGTATAAAATAGATATTAATTAATATATTAAAAATAAAATTAATTGTTTTAATATTTAATTTATATATAAAAATACTTAACTTAAAATTTATTTAAAGGTTTTTTTATATTTTAGAAGTTTATTTAATTGCAATTTAAATATTTGATTTTAATTAGCAAAACAAAAAAATTTAATTATACGGAAAAATTATAAAAAAAAGTTTTTTATAAATTTGTTAATAATGGTTTTGGCTTTTTTATAAAAAATCTTTTTAATTATAATAAAAAATATTTGCTTATTATTATTATTATTAGAATTATTTGGAGTTTTATTAATATTTTTATATTTTAATATAAAAAAAAACTATATTAAATATATTATTATTTTAATTGCTTTTGATTTAATATAAATAAAATTTAAAGCATTTTTTAAATTTTAGATTAAATAAAGGCATTTTTTTGAATTATTTAAATTTCTTTTTTTTAAAGTAATATTATTTTGTTTTTTTTTGTTTATAAATGGGGTATTTAAATAAGCGATATTTTTTATTATTGTTTTAGCGTAGTTTAATTTAAAGCTTTTATTTTTAGAAGTTATTATTTTTGCGGAATTTCCGATTTATTTAAAAGACAAATGTTTTTTTTTGTGTTTTTATAGTTTTTTTTGTTAAAATAAAGTTTTAAATTTTTTTTATTAATTTTAGCGATAAATTGCCAATTGTTATTTAATAATATCAAATATTTATATAAATTATAATAATTTTATTATATATATATTTATTTAATTAAAATTTTTTGGGAAGTTTAATTTATAATTTTCCGATTTTTGTTATTAATAATCTAAAATAATCTAAAATAGGTATTTTAGGGTTTTGCTTAATAATAAAAGTTAAACTGGTTTTATTTCATTTAGTCTAAGTTAATTAGCTGTGATTATCGCCTTTATATAGGTTTTTAATTATAAGAATAATTTTGATGTAATTTTGATTTATTAAATTAAACAAATAATAATAAAAAATAATAATTTTTTTAAATATTATTAAAAATATTATTATATAATGATTTGAGGAAAGATTTATTTTTTTATATATATTTTTTTATATATATTTTTTATAAATAAAACTTTTACTGATATTTATATAATAGTTTTTTTTTTAAAGTTTTTTTAATATTTATAATTTTTTTATTATACTTTTTAGATTTGTTTTTATAATTTTATAAATTTTTTTATTATTATAGCTATAAATTCCTTAATTAAAATAAATTTTATTTTTTAAATAAAATATTATAAAAATTAATATTTTTATAAACATAGTTTTTAGTATTAGTATTTATAAATAATTGTTAAGAATTATTGTGTTTTTTACTATAATAATAGTTTTTTGGGCATTTATAATTTTTATTATTATTTATATATTTTTTATATTTATTACAATATTAACAATTATTATTATTAAAATCTATATAATAGGATTTATTATTATTTTTATAATAATTTTATTAAAAATTTTATTTATTATAATATTAATAAAAAAGGAAATTTAATTAATATTATTATTTATTATTTTAATTATTATATATATATATATATTATTTTAATTAATAATTTAAGATATTGTAAATATTATAAATATTTTTATTTTATAGTAGTATTTTATTGTTTTTTGGAATAAAGTAGCTTTAGCGTAGTAATATAATTATTATATATTGGGTTTTTTGGGTTTTTTTTTTGTTATGGGATCTTTTTTCTATTAGTTAAGCATTTTCTATAATTTTTTATTGTTTATATTTGCAAATAGATTTTTTTTAATTCGTTTAATTAAAAGGGAATTTATTACTAAATTTTTTTTTATATATTCGAAGATTTTTTTTAAGTAAATACTAGCTATTATAATATATTAATATAATTTATTAGAGTTTTTGCTATAGTATTTATTTTTTTATTATAATAAATGAAAAAAAAAACATTATTTTTAAATAAAAAGTTTTTTAATTAATATAGTAAAATACTTTTTTTAATAATTATTATTTATATTTTTTTGAATTTTTAAATTATATAATAAAGTATTTTTATAATTGGTTGTTTTTTATATTTACTTTTTTATAATTATTAAAATATAATATTATAAAAGTTTTAAATTTATTTATTTTAGTTTTAAAAGAATTAAAATTATATAAGATTTTGGAGATAATGGATTTATTGTTTTTTTTTTATTTGGTAAAAAAATTATTGTTATTTTCCGAATTTATTAGATTATTTATAGAACTGTTTAAAGGTTTTTTTTTATTATTATTATTATTTATATTAAATTATAGAATTAAAATAATAAATATTAGCCGTTTTTATTAATTTGAAAAATTCGTTTTATATAATATTACTTTATATTTAATAATATATATATTTTAATTTATATATTTATTAATTAATATTAATATATTTTTTTTAATTTAAAATTATATAA
>QYSG01016212.1:0-11675 GCA_003988875.1 Lachnum nothofagi
TAGAATCTGACAGTAAGAGCAGTGAACTCAATCATTTATGTGGAACAAGTTTTGAGAATGGTTTTGACTCGATATGAAATCAAAACTCCTACATATACTCTGTGAGATGAGCTATATTTTGAAGGGACCCATCAGTTCCCCGATACTGTAGCCTAGGAGCTCGCTCTCTGACAACGTGACACCGAATTTCAAGCTTCCAGTGCTAACACTCGTGCTGCTAGTCTTGATACTGTTGCTCGTGCTCAACGTGTTGATCGTGATGATACTCCTAGCATCATTCGTGCCTTTATCTCTCACAAAAAGCGCATCTCTACCATTAGCCTCGAGCACCCTGACAATCTTTGCGAAGATAAGATCGGCTTCAAGACTCTGCAACTGATTGACCTTCATATCGAGGATTTTTGAATAGAAACCGCTCAATTGAGTTTAGAGCGCGCTCTCCTATGCGCTCGGAACGGCGCTTCACTTCAACCAAAGTATCCCACGAACCCAAGAAATAGTCAGCGGACTCGATAATTTGATTCTGACGGCCTAAGTGCTTTGCAAACCAATATAATACTGCGGCTTTTGTATATCCCGTGTCTGGAGCAAGTCCAGCACGGAAGAGAGCTTCTGTTGTTCGAGCTGGTATTCCTTCGAGAGATGAACACCAAGAGGCTAGATCCATAGCTCTGAGCATCAGAGGCGGGAATAATTCTTGACCCCAGTCATGGTTTTCCGTCGCCATTTGTATCATTTCGTCCAAATTTGAGGAAGGCCTGAGACCTTGAGCAGAACAGTTTTGTGGGTGCTCTGAGAATGACTCTCGGATTACTATAAGTAGCTCCAGGAGCGAGACATCAGTGAACTCATGCTCTAGTGTTTTAGTGAATAAGTCGAGGAGTTCTCCCAAGGCGTCGTTGTGATGACCCAGTTTTTGGTATCTGAGTCCAAGCGCCCATTGGGATTGCATTATTACATGCCGATTTCTTTGTTGCTCACTTTCCCGTGACGCTTCATTGTTCAATTCGCTAGCCTCTAGATAACGTCTAGTCATAGAAGGGGAAGCTACACGATCCAAGATATTGTGAAGTCGTGATGTCACGGGGAAAGGACTGTGCGGTTCTGGATCCCAACCAAGGTCTTCTTTAGACGCGCTGGATGCTTCGGACATAAAGATACCATCAACAACCTGGGCGACTTCTTCAGATATAGTGGTTCCTGAAGAAGTTTCGAGTTCCGGCGAGTAACTTGGGATAACATCAAGTCCGAATTCCTTGACAGGAAGAGTATCTGAGTTATCCATAGACAGACTCTCTTGAGCATCTCGAATCAACTGCCTATTGTTCTTCTGATTCTGGTCGTCTAGTTCCATTGAAATTGGCTCCTGATGACTTGGAAGAGTTACTTCTTGCTGGGGATTTTTAGCTGGTTGGTCGAAGGTCTCCACGTATTCCGGCTCTTCTAGGATGGGCTTTAGAACCTCTTTCGCTACCGTACTTTCATCGGCCTCGATAATTTGATATCTAGGGGTGCCATACGTGATGCTCTCGGGAGTTGCTGCTCTCATGAGTTAGTTGTCATCATCGATTGAAGCATCTCATGCAATAAGAGAAGGGAACAAAGGCAGGGAAGATGTCTCACACGCGCTAGGAGATGCTGGACTTGATTCCTTTACGGTCTTCCTTCTCTTGAAATTACGAATCCTATCCATCGTAATTTTTGATCCTAAATGCTCCACGAAAGTTGCTTTGCCCTCGCTCGAGCGCTTGTCTACCTTTGCAATGACGATTTTCATGTCGTTCTCGCTTAGCTTTTTGAGGTAGTTCTACTCTTTCAGCTTTTCCTTCCATTTGCGTTCGCTACAGTGATGTTAGTACTTGAAATATGTATTCAAAAGAGCCAAGATGTGCCTCACGATGCTTTGAAACCGAGTATCTTCTCAATCTCGGTCATCGTCTGTGGCAGAGTGTTGGACTCCGTGATATAAATCCTGTAGATTTCGGATTTGATCGACTCCCATTTCTCGTCATTTCGTGTCAGACGTGGTCTTTTCGTAGCCCCATTGAGGTCTTGACTAGTAGTAGACTCCATCATGAGCAGGTGCTGAAGGGTCTCGTTCGATTGTGGACATAAACGGCAGAAACTCGACATCTATCGGGTCTGCGAGTGTTTGCATCGAAGACTTCTAAGAGAAATATATCGTTCTCAGGAATTAAAGCTGAGTTCTGAGATTTCTGCTGGTAAGGCTGCAACTGCGGCAAAGCCAATTTGCACTTCTGTCACCCCCCTATCAGTGGCTCGCTTAAGCCCTGACGAGGTGGCTTGCAGCATCTTGCGCCACCAAGCAGGGTTGCAAAATGTGATAAAGGTGCAACAGCCAGCCTCGCCCTTTTTCTGCCTGAAGATATGAGTTGGTCTTCCCAAAAGCCGCCGACCCCACATACCCGAAAGGGCTACTTACGAATAACATGGCGCTTATGTGGAGGCCATGTCAATCAAGATTTTCGAGCACGCCAAGTTCCAGCTTCGGTAAAGAATCGTCTATTGAAATGGTTTTCTAAGCTCACCCTTTCTACTAAAGAACTTTATATGCTAAAGTAAGCACTAAATAACTGGCCAACTAGAGCTACTTATTGGTGTTTTGCAGTCAGCGCCATTTCTTCCATGAAGACACGTCATTGCTTTTCAGCGCTCACTCCCGAGGATTTGGCTAGCACATGAGCATAGGCGTGAGGCTTCCATGTACATGTGAGAGATGTTATTAACAGCGCATGGAACAAACTTGTCCTGAAAGAATCTGCACATCTGCCACTTGATGACCATGACCGACTTCAAGGTGATTATTATTGGTTGTGGGTTGGCGGGAGGGCTGCTAGGGAACGGCTTGATGCACAATGGGATCCCGTTCACTATCTACGGGTCTAACAAGAGAAGCAGCTACCGTGAAGGCTATCAGATCCGTCCTGGTGCCTCAGCCTTAATTACTTTCAAAGCATGCCTATCAGCTCAGCAGCAGAGTGCATTGTACAGGTTGTTTGGTCGAACTAGCGGCTTAATTCCATCTGCACCAAGACTTTCCAGTACTGACATGAAGCTGATACTTGATCTCACAAAGTTCCCGGCGCACACGAAGTCAGCACCCATCAACAGAGTCGTGCTGCGGGACTTCCTACGAGAACCTCTGGAGGAAGCCAATACACCGCGCTATAGCAAGAAATATGATGCGTATTGAATTCTTGATGCCCTTGATTGCTCTACGAAACTTACCATCTTGTATAGAATGTGAATTGGCGCCTCGTGTGAATACCATACCAAGTCGAGCTGTCGAGAGCTACGCCTGACGGATACATATTTACGTGAGATACATGCGTACAAACAAGGAGGCATCCAAGAAACTATTATGTCGATTGGAGAGTGGCGTCTACCTGCATGGCATTGTCCCTTGACCATCAGAACTAAGCTAGATGGCTATCTCCTCGTCACCTTCAATTAAGTAGTACACCGACTATATGCATGATTCTTTCACTGAGAGGAGAATCATCGGATAATTACGTAGCTACTGGGCAAGTAGAGTCAATGCCGACCTGCACCTAAAGGCTCAACTTGAATCTGCCTCGGCTTCTCCGGCCTATCGCCTATGCCCCATTCTCGTGACTTGAACTACTCAACAGGTCTCTCTGGCACCTATCGAAGCAGAGCTAGTCTGAAAAGAATCCCATCGCTCAAGCCAGAGACTAAGTCCGCGAAGAGCATCATATTCATCTTCAAGCACTGGAAATATCTTCTGTTACGGCAGAGTCCCACATACTACCTTAAAATGACACCCAAAGAGACCGCATATCAGCCTTTAGAAAGAGACTCGACAGATCTACACGATGGAGCTTTGCCTCAGAACTACCCCACTACCTCTCGAAGTCGGCATTGGGAATGAGTTGGCTGGATATTGTGTATTCTTGCCATAGACATCGGCAACGCAGTCTGGCTGCGCTATCACAGTCACCCGAAGGGTGAAGAACGTAGTCGCGCAAACCCAGGTAAGCGACCGATCGTTTTTACTGATATTAAAATGCCCTTTAATATAACAATCACTGACTTTGGGCCCTACCAGCGGTCAATGTAGGCTTCACCAAACTCATACCCTATTTATACAGCTCACCCTACGACGATGAGAACACGACGCTTGCAAATAAGCGATATACAACTCTGTTCCCACGTAAGACAATCTCTTATTCATTCTCCCATCAACAGTACAACCATCTGACAGAGTAGGAACACAGCGGGCTTCGATGCAGTAAAAGTCGATCCCGAATGGGCCATCTCAAACAACCTCCCACCAGCACAAGGCCCAGCCCCAGACGGGGAATCCATCTACAACGTAGCAGTATTCCACCATCTCCACCTCACCCTTACCATCATCCCATCCCTTCCCTCCCCTACTAACAAATCCCACTCAAGACCGTGATCCGCACCAATTCCGGTCCGGCCGCAAGCAATTCGAGGATTTTTCTCGCACGTCACGCATTGTATTGATAGTATATTGCGAGGGCTGCTGTATCTAGCTGACCCTGGTGGGCGTGGAGCACGAGTGTAGAGATTTTGATAGGCTGAAGCGTTGGATAGAGGAGTGTGCGTATATGGATTTCTTATTTCCGGACGAGCTTTAGTAGCTTAATATACTGTATCTTTGGGCTGACTCTTACTTCTGAAGGATTTGAGAGTAAGGGAGGGCCGCACTCGTGCTTGTTCGCGAAGGAAAGACGGCCAGGGCATGAATAGTTCTCGCCTGTTTTTGCTGAAATACCATTTCCTCCAGCGGCGATCTAGGTAGGGCGTGGCGACTTAGAGAATAGATTGCAATAGCTTCTTTATCAGTCATTGGTTAAGTCTTGCATTATAAAATCTGGTTCTTTGTAAGACTCTAGCATCTCGTCTTGAAACAGATTATTGCTCTCGTAGCTCCGTGTGCAATAGCTCGGAACTGCATATTCATTAGCTTCTCCGTGTACAGTACCTACCTAAACACAAATCGTTGGTCGCATGCATGAGAGTAAAAAGCTATCTTTCAACGTCATTGCGTCTCGCCGCGGAACAAATGCCGAGATGCAGGGATCCCAATCCAACAAACCTCACTTTCACTCCTCCAAAACTTCAAAACCCACACACTCACACCATGGATTTCTCATCCTACGGTGCAGAATCCAAAGAATGGACATCCTACCTCTCTGCGCACCCAATGATCAACCAGCCCTGGGCACCGCCGGAAGAACCCGTGGATCTCGCTGAGATGTACGTTACAGGAACGAAGATACGAGCAGCGCATGATCAGGAGAGATTAAAGGCGTCGGGTTTAGAGGGGAAGTTCAGTACTCAAGATTATGAAGCAACGGCTCGGGACGGATATTCTATACCGTTGAGGATCTACACTCCAAACGCCGTCTGTCAAAGGCCAGAAGGTCGCCCAGTCTTCGTCTACTTCCATGGCGGCGGTTTCCTCCACGGCTCTGTCGACACCGAAGGCAGCACGTGCGCTTTCATCGCAACGTCTCTAAGCATAATGGTCTTCCATCCTTGCCCCCGCCATGTCGACGAGGCGAAACATCCAGCGCAGCACCACGACGCCTGGGACTCTGTTCTCTGGATCATCGACCACGCCCCTTCCCTCGGCGGCGACCTGCGGGATCTGGTAATCGGCGGCATTTCATCAGGCGCTAACCTAGCCGCTTCCATGGCGCAGAAATTCTTCACCTCAGACGATTTCAAGGGCAACGAAGCTGTCCATCTCAAGGGCCAAATCCTAATAGTCCCCTAGCTCCTCCAACCATCTATCTTCCCCCACCACATCTTCGCCTCCCCCTCCAAAACCTCACTATTCCAAAACTCATCCTCTCTCGGCCTCTCCACCTCTCGGTTAAAATGGCTCTCGGCTCAGCTAGGAGCGAAAGATATTCGTGATACGCTGCTGAACCCCGCGCTAGCTGACGAGGAGAGTCTGATCAGGGGGCTGCCGAAGACGGCGATACTTGTAGCGGGTGGAGATCCGTTGAGGGATGGGGGGCTGGTGTATGCGGAGAGGTTGGAGGGAGTTGGGGTTGGGGTTGAGATGAGGGTGGGTGTGTGGCTGGGGATGCCGCATCGTTTTGCGGTGTATGGGCTACTGAAAGCGGATGCGAGCTATGATCTGGTATCAGCTAAGATATTTCGGGCTAGGATGCTTGAGAGTATTAGGTGGGCGGTGGGGGATGGGGATGGTGAGGAAGGTGGAGGGGAGGGATGGAAGATTGAACGGGGTTTTTGATCGGATATACACGTAATAGGGAATTTGCGACGTTATGTCAAGTCGGTTGGTGAGTGCGGAGTTTTCGAGTCGACAGCATTAATGCGGTGCGATGAGAAGAGAATTCTCTGCCTGGATCTGAATATTTTGGAAAGAATTGTCTATAGACAGGTAGCACTTTCTGTTTCGATGAAGGGGCGGTTTCGATGACAGGAACTGTAGACAAGAAAACTAGTTTTCTATTCTGGTCATCGTCATCCTCGTCGCGCGTTGCACCTAGAGGCTCACAGATCTCTCACCACAACGCGCTATCCAGAATACACAATCTCCCTCCCCCAAAAGAGAGCCAGCTTGAATCCCACGCTTCAACTATCCACGCCGCCAGCCCAAAATATCATACACGCCCCTCCCCTCCCCCACCCTCAAAAATCCGTCACCCGCCCATTATAACTCCAATCACCCCTCTCCCCATCACTCCCCCACCGCAGCGGCTCGTTCTTCGGCCCGCCCACCTCGCCCGTCTTCGGGTTCCTATCCCCCTCAAACTCCGGCTTCGCACCGCGTCTGATATCAGGATGTAGCTCCTCTCCTTTGCCGCTGGCTTCTACGCGCGCGTTGATCTGTGCTTCCTCTTTTGATGTTGGTTTTGAGGCTGGCGATTGGTTGATTTGTGGTTTTGGACGGGAGGGTTGGGAGGTAGGAGATGTGGGTGTGGAGGGTGAGGGGGTAGAGAATGCGCCGGTTGAGGAACGCTGCAGGCGCTCGAATTCTTCTTGTTCCTTTGGGGGGAGGCGTGGTGGGGAGGGGCCGGTTGCGAAGGCGGGGCGGAGGGCAGAATTCGTGAAGAAGCGCCGGGAGGGGAGGAGGAACTTGGGGGGTAATAGCCTCGACATTATGCCTCTGTGGATTTATTCAATTTGAAAATCTTGAAGTATCCTGAGAAGGAGAGGCGATCTTGGTGGCGTACAGATGAGGTTGTCAATAGTGTATTACATAATCAGCGGAGAAACATTTTCCCAGTGCGGTGAAGTGGGGCGGATTCTGCAGGAGGGGCAATATTTTGGATAAAGAAATCGATTTCCATTGAGTCACCTCCCGGAAATCTTTCAACTCCTTCCGACAACATCATTTTCTGCCATTGAGTCCCCAAACAGGTAATTTTATATCTGCAAATATGGAAGGACTCAAGAGAACATTTGCTCAATGCAAAAAGGAAGAGAGGGTATGTATTTATGTCCCGAATGGAAATATAATTGAGCTAACACTGTTGATAGCCTGCTCTTGTGACATATGTCACGGCTGGATTCCCGACTCCGCAGGAGACGGTAGATGTTCTACTGGGCATGGAAGCTGGTGGTGCAGGTGAAGCCTTCAAATCTTTGCCATTGATCGTCTGCTAACAGATTTGCAGATGTTATTGAGCTCGGTTTGCCCTTCACAGATCCAATTGCAGACGGACC
Source organism: Lachnum nothofagi (assembly GCA_003988875.1). Lineage (NCBI taxonomy): Eukaryota > Fungi > Ascomycota > Leotiomycetes > Helotiales > Lachnaceae > Lachnum > Lachnum nothofagi. Next base: position 7,717 of record QYSG01016212.1, read on the forward strand.
CACGATTCAAAAGTCGAACACCGTTAGTTGCCGTTGCAAAGGTTTCTACGAATTGCCCTGACAAATGATGCGCAGATTGCCCTCAAAAATGGAGTCACAGTCGAGTCAACGCTACAAATGGTACGGGACGCACGGAAAAAGGGATTGAGGGCTCCAGTTCTCTTCATGGGATACTACAACCCAATGCTGAGCTACGGCGAGGAGAGACTTTTGAAGGATTGCAGAGAAGCAGGCGTCAATGGCTTCATCGTCGTTGATCTACCACCTGAGGAAGCTGTGGCTTTCAGGAACTTCTGCGCCAAGGGAGGGTGAGTCACCAGAATCTAGCGCTCTATGAAGATATACTAACTGTGTCTTGGCAGATTATCATACGTCCCCCTTATCGCTCCCGCTACCTCTGAGTCCCGAATGAAGCTCCTCTGCAAGCTTGCAGACTCGTTCATATATGTCGTCTCGAGAATGGGTGTCACAGGTGCTACGGGGTCGATGAATACACACTTACCAGAGCTTCTGAAGCGGGTTAAGGAATACTCAGGCAATGTTCCCGCTGCCGTTGGCTTTGGTGTTAGCACGAGAGATCATTTTTTGAGTGTTGCCAAAATCGCTGATGGCGTCGTCATCGGAAGCCAAATTGTCATTACACTGTCAGACGCACCTGCTGGCCAGGGTGCGAAGGCTGTTGAGGAATATTGCGCTGAGGTTTGCGGTCGGCGAAATGCTCCCAACGGTGGCTTGACCCGAGAAGTCGGCATTATTGAGACTATACATGAAGCGCAAGAGCCTAATGGCGTCCAAGTGGACGGCGTTATCAAAGAGAACGGAAACGGTGCAGGTCTCGCAGACCAAATTGAAGCTCTCAACACTAACGGTCCAACTGACCCCGCTGCTATTCCAGGAAGATTCAGCGAATTCGGTGGGCAATATGTTCCAGAGTCACTCATGGATTGTTTATCAGAGCTCGAAGAAGGCTTCAACAAGATCAAAGACGACCCTGCGTTCTGGGAAGAGTATAGATCATACTACCCCTGGATGGGACGGCCCGGTCAACTGCATCTGGCCGAAAGACTAACTGAGCATGCCGGTGGTGCCAACATCTGGTTGAAGAGAGAAGACTTGAATCATACCGGAAGCCACAAGATCAACAACGCCCTCGGACAAATCCTCCTCGCTAGGCGACTAGGCAAGACCGAAATCATCGCCGAGACAGGCGCCGGCCAGCACGGAGTAGCAACCGCAACCGTCTGCGCAAAATTCGGCATGAAATGCACCATCTACATGGGAGCTGTAAGTCACCCCTTCTCAATTCCACTCTCCCTTCTCGTACTCACTGCACCGACTTTGTAGGAAGATGTAAGAAGACAAGCCCTCAACGTCTTCCGCATCAAGCTCCTCGGTGCCTCCGTCATCGCCGTCGAAGCCGGCTCGCGCACCCTCCGCGACGCCGTCAACGAAGCCATGCGCGCCTGGGTCGTGCGCCTCGACACAACACACTACATCATCGGTTCCGCCATCGGGCCGCACCCCTTTCCGACCATCGTGCGCACCTTCCAGTCGGTCATCGGGAACGAGACACGCGCGCAGCTCCTCGAGAAACGAAACAAACTCCCTGACGCAGTCGTCGCGTGCGTTGGCGGGGGAAGTAACGCCGTCGGCATGTTCTACCCATTCTCGAAAGACCCGTCAGTGAAGCTCCTCGGCGTCGAGGCCGGTGGCGACGGGCTAGACACGGACCGCCATTCCGCGACGCTGTCGGGCGGCTCAAAGGGCGTGCTTCACGGCGTAAGGACGTACGTCCTGCAAGACAAGCACGGCCAGATCTCCGATACGCACTCCGTATCCGCGGGGCTCGACTACCCGGGCGTCGGGCCCGAGCTATCGTCCTGGAAAGACAACGAGCGCGCGAAGTTCATTGCCGCGACGGACGCTGAAGCCTTCAAGGGATTTAGGCTGATTAGCGAGCTAGAGGGGATTATACCCGCGCTGGAGACGGCGCATGCGATTTACGCGGCGATTGAGCTGGCGAGGGGCATGAAAAAGGATGAAGATGTCGTTATTTGTCTAAGTGGACGCGGGGATAAGGATGTGCAGAGTGTGGCGGATGAGTTGCCGAAGCTGGGGCCGGGGATTGGTTGGGATTTGAGGTTTTAGGTTGTTGTGAGTCGCTTGATATTAGATCTCCGTTCTGTAATAAATGGATTAAAATCAACAGCTTTTGAATCAGGGTAGGTGTTCGTTGTATCCCAATTTTGTTTGGTTCTGTTACATTGCCTCTCTCTCAAATTCATCTTTTGAGATCTTTCTCTTTTTGCCCTTCTTTCCTTTGCTGAAGGCCGCTCACGCTGATTTCGTCGTTTGGGTGCGGCTCTTCAGGGTGGGCTGCTGGCCGATCTTTGCGACGAGCTAGGCCGTCATAGATAAAGCCACTGGCAAGCCCATAAGCAAACCATTGATTGTTCCTGCGTGCAAGCGATCTCCAAATTGTGGGAATCATGCTCGCCTTTCTCGTGTGGTTTTCCTCGTTGCTGGTGATATTTTTCGGCCGAGCTGCAGTATTTGGCAAATGAGCAGTAAGATAGATAGCTGAGGAAGGGATAGGAAGCTTACTATAGCAGTTTGTTCAACCGATATGGTATTTTCCCAGCGAGGTATCTTTGTCTGTAGATATATATGCGACCGTGCGGCGATTTGGTTGAGCTTGGAAGATATAGTATCGCGAGGCGGTGAGATCGAGCACTTTAAATGTGCTAGCTCGATCAGTCCAGATACAAAGGCACCTACCTGATTTAGATTCTGTCACAGGAGAAATGACGTTGTCCTCCACCTCAACCTATTGGGTCCCACAACTTTTGGTGCTATAATTTGCGGCGCACGTAAGGAAGCATGCAGCCAAACCCCTGGAGGAATGGATTCCAAGGTGGTGATAGGATTTACCTTGCCCTCGAAAGCTATTTTCCACACAGCCTTGAATATTTAGTGGAGATTCCAATCCGGTGAAGCAGGCGCTTTATTCTGGCTCCGGGAGCTCCCGCCCCACTGCCTTGCTTATCCTGGCTCCGGGATGGCCGCCTGATACTTATTACTCACTTAGGGACTACCTATGCTTGAACTGTAGGCTGAGCTTTGGGGTCGTACTCTTAACAAATACTAGAAGCATAAAGCCATGACATGTATTGGTGGCAGGCTCTTCATTCACCGGCGTTGTATTTTGCCGTCGTACCCCCTCCTACGGTACCAAGCTCTGACTAGAGGAGCTTTTTCTTTTGTCGTACAAAAGTGAGGTTCTCCAGAGAGCTCACGTGGCCCAGGGTGTCAGAGCTTCACGTGATGGAGCTAAGCTCTTTAAATAATAACTTCTAAGCTCGATTCTTTTGGATCCTTAGACAGATTAATCAATATTTTCTCAATAACTTTGATGTGCTCGTGCAACTTTGGATTACAACATCTTTTGTGTGAATACTCGTGGCTATGCAGCGACATTCAAAATCATATTGACATACCTCGACTTTTGGGAAGATTAACTCGACTTCTGACTTCAATTCCTCGGACTCTTTGAGGAGAGAGAGAATACCGCTTTCTGTTATCTAGGAACTGGAGCTGTCGGTGCAAAGAGAGAGTTTCTTCTCTGGACCGGAGTCTGATTCATGTTCGTGGTCTGCGAGAGGTGTAGCATCGGGGTCGTGTATCTTAGTGTTATCTTTGCTTTCTTCTTGAGATGTCGCAGCGGATTTTGGCTTGGGTTTCTTCCCTCTTGCAAAATTTGGAAGGAATAAGAGAGTCTTGAAGGTTTCGAGGGAGTCGAGGAAAGCTTTGGCTTGATTTTTCGGCTTGAGTGAGTTCTTCAGATTCCGCGCCTGCTTCAGTGTTAGACGCGTCTTGATCATCAAGATGATCGGCTATTTGAGGCGTAAGATCCTTATTATATTGCAGTTGAGCGTCGATGGGGGAGACTATTTTGAAAC